>JAODAL010043523.1:0-33756 GCA_025379985.1 Phyllomedusa bahiana
GGGGCTGGGGAAGCTTATTTGGTGGCGGAGGAGGAGGGGGGGAGACAGAGGGTGTGACAGTGGTTGGGGGGGGCAGGGTTTGGGTTTTTTTTGGGGCCAAGTGTTTCCTCCATTTAAAATCGTGCTTCCTGCTTTGACTAGACTGTTGGGGGTGGTTAATATTAAGGTTCTTCCCTTACTTTTGCGTTTACGGAAAAAGGCGGCATATGAATCGGGGGTAAATCAGAGGCTTGCAAAAGAACCCCCAGGCTTGGAGGTCCTGGACCTTTTTGACACGATAAGCGAGGAGGGGGGTTTGCGCTGGTGGTGGGAAAACATATCAGCGGACTTTCGACCCCCTCTCCCTTTTGTGGCGGGCCCCGTATTGACACTACCCATCGTTTTCCCTCCTCGTCCATGATGAAGCGTCCAAGCAAATTCTGCGGAAAAGACCAGGATGGACCCGCAATTCGTCATCTTTTTATCATCAACCAGGTGATTTGGGTGCCCTGCTTTCGCACCCAGAAGCTGCGGGCTAAAGAAAGAGGGCTGCAAGGCGTTACCGACCGCCGGGTTTTTTTGCCGAGGACCGGTTTCCCTTCTCCCCCTCTGATGGCATCAAAACTGGGCTCAGAGCAGACAAAAATCACCCTCTTGATTTTTTAACTCCCTTTGACCCCCCCCGCATTTTGTCATCAAAAAGGTCTTCAGACAATGGATTATCCCCAGTGGTGGGTAACGAGTTTCATTTGGGTGTTCATTTGACGGTGTGATAGAAATTTTTGGCCGGATGGGAGGACGGGAGAAAGATGCTGGATGCAGGGTTTCATTAACCACTGAAGGACAGAAATTGGCGACGCTGTTTTTACGAGTTACCCCGACCGCGATGACAGGGGTGACGGGCCTGCAACGACGATCCGCTGGCTGCGTGTTGTCGCCCGTACTGGAAGGAGACATTCTCTCGTAACTTACCCCCATGTGCAACCCCCCCTTTGCTCGCTTACCACCTGCATTTGCTCCATGTTTAAAATATAAGATTTGAAAGGGTTTGGAATAGTTTTGGAAAGCTCTTATTAAAAGCGGGAAATCACAGTTTCTCAAACCCCCTTAAACAAAACAAAATTATGGATTAAAATTTAACTGCAAGGGGTCTCTATCAAAATCTGGACTGGGAAAAGTGCAAAAAAACCGTATTGTTAGGGTTTTCGTATAAAAACACGGGATTTTTTTGCACCTTTTTAAATTTACTTGGTGATATAAAAAGCGTTTTAAGATTTACGGCAAGCGCGTCAATAAACAAATGTAGTGCGCCAAAGTCAAAAAAAAGTTTGTTTGTTTTCGTATATACACGGGGTTTTTTTCACCTTTCAATTTACCCGTGGTGATATAAAATTGCTGTTTTTAAAATTTACGTCAAAATGCGAAAAGAACAAAACGTAGTGCCCAAAGTAAAAAACACGTATCTGAAATGTATTTATATTAAATGAAAATTTTTTGCACCCTTTTAAATTTACCCGTGGTGACTATAAAAAATTTCTGTTTTAAGATTTTCGTGCAAGCTGCATCAAAGAAAAAAAGCTTAGTGCGCCCAAAATCAAAAACACGATCTGTTATGTTTTCGTAAATACACATATTTTTTGCCCTTTTAATTCACCCGTTGTGACTAAAAATTGCTGTTTTCATGCTGTTTAAGTGCAAGGGGATATTGAACAAAGGTAGAATGGGTAAAATTAAAATGAACCCCCATCTGAATGTTTTGATAATAAAAGTGGACTTTTGCACCTAACACAGAGACCCGCAGTTACAAAAGGTGCATCCCAAAATAAGTTGGCCCCCCAATATCCAGGAAAAATTTTAATGAAACGTTTTAAAATAAAGATATTGCAGTGCAAAGTTTCCCCTAAGTCTTGGTGAACTTTATCCCGTGTTCTTTTAGAGCTTGCTGTGTTCGCCCGTGGGCCCCCCCCCCCCGCTTGCCCCCATGACTTTTCTGCGGTAGATGCTCCTTTAAAATTCTTACCATAACTACATAAAATCTTCCACTCTTAAATCTAAAACTAATTGTAAGGATCACAGCTAATAGTAGAGGTTTCTTGTGCAGAAATAGATAACTTCGCTGAGCTGTTTGGCCACAGGTAGAGCGACACGTCGTACTCCTATGAGACGCTGAGAAGCATAGGCTAAACAGGATCGCTGTTCTATTTAAAACGAGGTATGTGATTTTTCCAGCCAATGCAACCATACAATCCAGACATGACATCACACACACATCTCACCTGCTCTATTTCTGTAATCTGATTGCTGGCCGCCAAAATGTACAGAAGCGCCGAAAAGGCGCATCTTAATAGATGATGCACAGATTTTAACCTTAATTATCGCATGATCTAAAATTTCGAATCCACCATAAATCCTTGCGATTTCAACTTTGTCGATAATTAATCGTCAACACTAATGTGATATGTATGGTGAGGTATTTCGAGCTCATTGTTATTATCTAGTAACTGCATGACTTTTATATGAGGTACTAGGAAATGTTGGGTGGCAGAGGTGTGGGTTCATTTCAAACTGTTTGCTATACATATAGTATACTAGTAGAAATAATATGGAAGTGACTTCAATCTGGTGTCCAAATTGATCTGCTGATGTAAAAAGCAGCTTTGAGCATGTAGTTACATGCTTATACTGTAGAAAGCATAATAAACAGCCAGTCAAGAATGTAGTTCAGATGGGTCTTTCAAAAAATCTCACGTGCCTGAAACTGGCCTTTCTGAAACTGTATGTTGTAAGTTGTTACAAGTTACAATGTTTAATAAAAAGACTATTGTATGTTTTAAATATAGTATACAAAAGCCAGTGTAACTTGAGGGACCACTGCATAACAATATTGATTATGTTTTTTAAGTTGTAATTTTTGTTCATGAGAGGGAACTTGTATGTTATCTGCTTCTTAAATTGGATTACTTTTCCTTTTAAGTTCATTGCTAGTGAATTGCAAAAATGTATGTTTTATATTTAAGGAAGGAAATTGGTGTGATATGGCCATTAAAAGAGGACTCAATCTAAATGTTATCAAGCCCAAATGTTTCATTGGAAGGCGACCTTCTGATGCCATAGAGCCTCCTCTATTTAATACATCCAAAGTCATGTCGATTTCACAATATTAACATCCTTACAGTCAGCAAAAAAGAAGAAACAATTATTTGGATTACAAAGATTTATATATGCGTCAAAAGGCATACTTTCAGATTGTGAATGAAGACACTAACTGCAAGGCACAGAAGTCGAATTCTTATTATAGTTTATGCTTGGAGGCATCTGAAGTAACACCTAAAATGTTCAGTTCTTCGGTGATATGTTTTTAATGTTATTTCACTGAACCATCTATGTCACTTCTAAGTTTCACACAGCCTCCGAGTCCTCGCTGCATAGCGGTCTTTATGAAGCAGATAAATTTGGGAGCAAGTAAAAAATAAAATAAGTAAAATGCGATATGTCACTGATCTCGAAGTCATTATTGAAACATTACACAGAGTCTTTTTTAGATTTGACTTTCTGCAATCTGGTGACCCAAGATATTATGACGTTGGAAAGGGACAAATTTAAAAAAAAAATAGCTGGACATTGTTAATTCTGTGATAAAGTGTGACAGAGGCAGCCCTATGTGATGTCTCAGGAGATATGATCCTCAGAGCGCCTGCTGAAAATAGGAAAAAAAAACAGAAGGTCTCATGACAAATCCCCTTTTGATTTATACTGTAGTAGTACATAGGAGGGTGACGGTGAGTGTGTGTCATTATAATGGAGATGGTCGTTGGGTCTTTGGACATATAGTCTGCATTTCTAGTGATATCAATGGCGCCTATGAACTGAAATCGATGCATATCAAAAGTATAATGTATAATGATATAATATATTTACCCAATGGAGGAAACCAACCTGCCTACAAATGGTGCAAAATACCCCCCCCCCCCCCCCCCCCCCCTTACTCCAATGGGAGGCTTAAACTACTACCTACTAAAGGGGGTGTACTTATCTGCCTACTAATATTGTGGAGTGTAGTTATGTGCTATCAATGGATGTAAACCTATCGTTTATATGTGTGTGCATATTGAAGGGGGGTCTTTTTACTGTTTGGGGATTATGTTACTGTATGAAGACCAAGTTGATAATTATTACTGTTAGGGCCCTTTAGATGGAGAGTATGAATATTTGTGGGGAATAGGTAGGGAGATGCTGGATAGGTGAGTAGTGTGCGGCAAATTCTGCAGAGACAAGATGACCTCACGACAGTCTTGGCCAGATGGAGAAGAAAAAGAAAATTAAACTACTTACCAGAGAAGACGTCACTGTGAGTCATGGGATGTAATTGTACTGTAGTCACTTACAGAGTACCTGTGTATAACTGGTATCTATGGTAGGGTTGCAGTATTGATCTTAGTGTAATAAGTTTTATTCAGTAATTCAGCAGGAGTATAGTACTATTATTTAGTCACTATATGGTGGTGATATGTGATCATGGCATGGCAGTGTAATTTGGTATTTGTATAGTGGTATTATTGATAACACTAGCTTTATTAAACTGGTTTTGACTACTTACAGTATGGTGATAATATGTGCTGCTTGTGTAGCAGTATTATTTGGTAACTGTAAGGGCTTGTTCACACGCAAAACGGATCAAACAATTGTCAGTGTGATTACATTGAGTTGAATGGGCAAAGCGCATCGCTGTTCCACGGTAGATGAGCGATGCGCTTTTGAGAGCTTCTCCGGCACTGGAGCTTTCGTATCCGACTTTAAGAATTGACACGTCAATTCTTAATTGCGGTTTACGCAAGTGAAAGCCAATAGGGAGATAATGGAGTCGCTTTGGCACTTGGTCCAAAAGGCTCAACACTACGGGCACGTTATCAGCTGCGCTTTTGCATCCTGAAAGCGGATGAGATAAAGCGAATGGAGGCTGGACGGGGATCGCGGGAGAGGTGTGCGGCGGCAGCGCAGGTGAGTGGCGGCGGCAGCGCGGTGAGTGGCGGCGGCGGGCAGCGGAGGCGTGCGCGGCTAGGCAGCGGAGGCGTGCGGCGGGTGGCAGGAGGTGAGCGGCGGCGCAGCGGAGGCGTGCGGCGGACAGCGCAGGTGAGCAAGGAGGCGGCAGCGGTAGGGTTGCGGCGGCAGCGGTAGGTGTGCGGCGGTGACCAGTGGAGGTGATTGGGGCAGCATAAAATGAATGGGGGTCTGTGGCGGGCATATAATGAATGGGGGTCTGTGGCGGGCATTTAATGATGGGGGTCGTGGCGGGCATTTATTGAATGGGGGTCTGTGGGGGCATTTAATGTATGGGGGTCTGTGGGCAGGGCATATAATGGGGGGGAGGAGAGGAGAGAGAGAGCGAGAAGAGAGAGGAGAGAGAGTGCGAGAGAGTGAGAGAGCGAGAGAGAGATTTTTTTTTCCTTTCCTCCATTCAGAAAACGCATCCGGAGAGCGGATGCGTAAAACGCACTGAATTAAGCATTTAAAACGGTTTCAAATTAAGTATCCATGCTGCGTTTTGCGAGTCCGTTTTCCGGATGCGCTTTTCAAGTGCCAAAAACGGATCAGTAAAAAGGATCCAAAACGCCGTGTGAACAAGCCCTAAGACTATTATTTAGAGGTATCATACATACAATGTTGTCTTACAGCTATCTGTATATTTACATAAATGTATTATTTGGCAGGCATACATCTTTATAGACTCTTCATATGCACTAACCACTGTTTCCACTCAGCTACAATTTTAAGAGGGAGTTTCAGAAGCCCCGCACATTTTTGTCTTGTATAGGTCGTCATAATGCCGTTAGTATCAGAGGGAAAACAGCGGCAAGAGCATGTGCAGTCATGTACATGCTGTAGTTGGGCCCATGGAAACAACTTTCACTGTAGGCTCCATCCCCCCCCCCGACACTGATGACAATTACAGTGTCAAAAAAATGAAAAAAAAGCTGTTGAAAAACTATGCAAATCTACCATTTATTACAAAAAAAATTAGATAGTTGGGTTTTACCAGTTACGTGAAAGTCTGAATGATGAAATATCATGTTATTTATTTTGTGCATGGATAAAACTACTTTGGCAGTGATCTCCAGATCCCATATTGTAGATACCCTACTTCCCTGCAAATAAATTAAAAAAGTCTAAAAAAGTCAGTGTACCCTAAATACAAGTATACAAAGAATAAGAGGATGCTGTCAATCCAAGTTAGTGACAGGATAGTAGAGGTCCTTACAATACTCAGGACTGCAGAGAGCACTCGCATCACTGAGCTCTAGTACCTTCAGCTCAGTCTCTAGAAAAGATAGACAAACAATAATTTCATAAAAATAAGTAAAAAATACTGACTGAGAAGACCTTTTGTCCCCGCATTCTGTTGACCCTCAGTATAAAGCAGCATAAAACTTTGGTGAAAAACTTTCCTTTAAGGCGGAACATCATATTTTCCCATGACTTTTCCCGAGGTCTCCATTCTGCCTATGATGGCATATTGATGTCTATGTCATCAAAATGTGATAGGCATGTGTTCCTTCTCTGAGACCTGACTATCAGTCGTACTGCTGTGCACAAACTCTCCATTCTGGTCTTTGGGCATTCACAAATACAGCTGAGTAGAGCGCCGGCGTATTTCACAAACTCCCATATTAAAGATTGAGTGTTTAGTGTGCTAAGAACAACTGACTCTCATTAGTTACAAAGACATTCAGGGACTATTCCTGAGATAGGTGACCTGCAACCTGTCACACTTTGATGGCTTATGTTATTGAAACAAGCTATCAAAATGCAAGATGTACCTCTTTAAAGGTGGTTTTGCCACAATTTCATGTCATACCTCCTGCCATTCCAGCTCTTCAGCTCTGTGTGCTCAGAAGGAGGGGTGTGTGCTGATTTGTTTGACTTGTCCACATCATGTGACAAGCAGGATGACATCATCAGGCTTTCTATTTTAGTCAAGAGAGGGTCTTTTTATGTATAGAACTGTGGAGTAGCTCAGAGGTAAAGTTTTATACCTACAGCACAAGGGTCCTAGGGTTCAAATCCTGCAGGAACCAAACCTGTGGATTATTTTTTCTTTATCAATGCCACAAAACCTCATTGAGGTCTCTTTTTTTTATGTATTTGCACTGTTTGATAATTACTAAGGAGTAAGAGGTCAGGAGTAGAGTGACAGAACCCAGGGTTTGACACTCAGTAGCTGCATGAGAGTGACGTGATGTTTGAGCATGTCTGACCAAGAGTGAGGAGCTCTCAAGGCCCTTGTCGTATCCACTGGAGACGAGATGTAAACAATGGATCACTAAAGGTGCAGCTAAAACAAAAACGGTGAGAATTTTTAGATTAAATAAATGGTTAAAATGTTTATTATTTAGTTTGCAAGTTTCCCACGTCATTTTACTTCGTGGCAAAACCCCTTTAAGGTTTACCCTCACACATCCACTACTATAGTTATTTAAAGCATTCAATATTCATGTAAACCAAGAACAGCGCCTCCAGAATTTGTGTTCTGCATTCTTTCCCACTCTGTTCCCTTCTAGTCATTTAATAAAAATGTTGCTGTTCTAAAGTCAGGAGGAGAAAGGAGATAATGGGGAGTTTGTCCTACGTTTCAAGGTGTATCCTGCTGAGATTTATTCTCTTGCCAAAAATATGTTCAGCTCCTGATAAACACCTTATAAAAAGTTTCCCTTTTATTTTACTCTTTAATGGAGCAGGCCTCTCTGTAAATAACCTGTTCAGAGATTTATACAACATCCTCACAGATGTATTTAAGACTAACCGAGAGGTCCTATCACAGCTGTCACCCATAGTGCAGATAAATATTTTCTTTTCTATGTCTTTTATTTAAGGGAAGAAGTAGGACAGATGTGAAGGCTGAGATCAGGTAAATGGTGTTCATTGCTTATCTTGGGTACACTTAAAAGGTGCAAAAAAACAAAGAGCAAGAGCATTCAGGTAAAAATTGCACTATAAGAGCACAGGATAATTTTCTGATTTTTTAAATTTATTTATTTCATATTTTGTGTTAATTACACCATAGTACAACCTAGGATATTGAGTTTGGACCAAGTTATTGGTTCTCCTCATGCTCCCATTAGCCTTAGGGTATGTTTTGTCTGACATGTTTTCGATGTGGTTTCCTCCAAATTTCTGACAAAGATTCTGCAATGGGGCTGTACCGCATCCCTTCACCGAGCTGGATCAAATTAGGTTCCAATCAAAAGAATGAACATTTAAATTATTTTTTTTTCCACACCAAGGATTTTAAATAAATGTGCTGTAGTTCACTGTG
This sequence comes from Phyllomedusa bahiana, assembly GCA_025379985.1. Classification (NCBI taxonomy): domain Eukaryota; kingdom Metazoa; phylum Chordata; class Amphibia; order Anura; family Hylidae; genus Phyllomedusa; species Phyllomedusa bahiana. The sequence goes on from JAODAL010043523.1 coordinate 8,291, forward strand.
TGAACTACAACGTGGACTGGCAATTCAAATGAAAGGCTGTCAGATTGAACATGGATTTTGATGAGGAAATCAACTTGGAATCGTGTTGAAATTCTTGTTAAAAAGTGTTATGTGAGCATACCCTTTCTGGCATTCATTTTGTGACCGTCTAATCTTCAATACATGAAAAAAAACTTTGAGATTCTTAGGGCGACATGTATGAACGGGCTTTACGCCTGTTTTCTGGCATAACCTTCGCCACTTTCGGCTGCGCCCCGCATGAAGGGGCGGGCAATGGGCGCGGTGTTGGCCTTCTGGGGCGGGACGCGGCGCGCTCGAAAACCCGAGGCATGTACGATCGCGAGTCGGAAAGTGCGGGCAGTGCAGCGCTCGGGCAGCTCGACAGGCAGACCTGGTTGATTCTGGTCTCAAATGTCCGGCGGCGGCGAAGTGGAGCAAGAACGGAACTTGCGAGGAAACATAGAAGATCGTTTCAGAAATCTCGGCGCTCAGCTCCATGCGACATGGAGTATGATTAAAAAAAAATCGCCTTTATAAAGGCGGAAAACATTATCAGAAAAAGAGCTCAAACCTCAAAAATAAAAAATACATAAATAAAATCACTTTCCAAAAATCTAGAATGGCGCAATATCAAGAATTAGAATATTGGAAATTGCCAGGAAATACAGTAATTCAAATTCTGAAAGCTATTCTCATTGGTCGGCAGAAACAGGCCAATCAGAATAGGAGCGACAGTAACCATTAAAACCTATGGAGGACTATTGACCATCAGAATCAAAGGCGGGACAGTTCAAAATACAGTAAAAAATGCGGGAAAAACAGCTGATTGGTTGAACTAGCGGGGGCTTGGCTATCCCAGCCAATCGAGTGCGAGTATTTCCCCCAAATTGTAGTCTATGGGAGAGATTGTCGCATTGAAATCTCGGCTCTCAGCGGCCGTGCGGCATGGAGTTATGATTACAAAAATCATTTTTATTAGTTGTAAAATTTTCTCTGAAAAAGGCTGAAACCTTCTATTAAACATAAATCAATTTAAATCCCGAACAACGCATTTGTCCCCGAGACCGGCGCTAAATAAGGAATTGGGGATATAGAGAATTGCGGGAAATACAGTAATTCAAATTCTGTAAGCGCTTCTCATTGGTCGGCAGAAGCCAGCCAATCAGAATAGGAGCGACAAAGACCCATTATACCCTATGGAGAAGTTTTGACCAATCAAAATAAAAGGGGGGACAGTTCAAATACAGTAAAATTGCAGAAAAGAGCTGATTGGCTGGAGTAGCGGGGGCTTGGCTGTCCCAGCCAATCAGAGGGCGAGTACTTCTCCATTGTGGTTTGGAGGATCGGCGCAATGCAATCTCGGCGCTCCCGCGCCGTGTGGCATGGAGTATGATTAAAAAACTCATTTTTATTATGTGTAAACATTTTTCAGATAAAGCGCTGAACCGTCTATAAAAATAAATCGTTAAATCCCTAACAACGCATTTGTCGCGGACGGCGCTACTTTAAAGGGAAATTTAAATATAGAGAATTGCCGGGAAATACAAGTAATTCAAATTGTTTAAGCTCTTTGATTGGTCGGCATAAACCAGCCAATCAGAATAGGAGCGAAGTGGCCCATTATATCCTATGGGGAGTATTGACCAATCAGAATAGGAGCGACTGGGACCCATTCTAACCTATGGAGAAATATTGACCAATCATATTCAAAGGCGGGACAGTTCAAAATTTCAGTTAAAAATGCAGAAACGAGCTGATTGGTTTGAAGCGGCAGGGGCTCGTCCAGTTAGCCAATCAGAGCGCGAGCTACTTTCTCATAGAGTTCTATGGGGGAAAAGAAATTCCGAGCGAGCTCTGTGATTGGGCCCAAATTAAAAGAGGCACGGTTATTTGGACCAATGGGAGGAGCGAGCAACGCTCTTATGGGTTTTCTAATGCAATCTGAAATAAAACTGTACATGGCCGAAATAAATGATAAGACTTACAGAAGTTTGTACGATGTGTTATAAAATGAACAAAAAATATTAGGGTAAAGAAAAAAAAAATATTAATTCAATAAAATCATGTTTATTTCTTTATTTTTGTTACACCCATACTATAGATCAGTGGCTACTGAAAATAAAGACATAAAAATGATTTTATTGAATTAATATTTTTTTTGCATTCCCCCAATATTATTGATCAAGTAGCTCGTGCTCTGATTGGTTAAGCTGGACAAGCCCCCGCTAGCTCAACCAATCAGTTCTTTTCTGCATTTTTACTGTATTTTGACTGTCCCGCCTTTGAATATGATTGGTCAATATTTCTCATAGGTTAGAATTGGTCTGTCGCTCCTATTCTGATTGGTCAATACTCCTCCATAGGACATAATGGGCCACTGTCGCTCCTATTATGATTGGCTGGTTTATGCCAACAATCAGAAGAGCTTAAACAATTTGAATTACTGTATTTCCCGGCAATTCTCTATATTGCAAATTCCTTATGTGGCGCCGGGTCTCGGTGACAAATGTTTTTGTTTGGGATTTAACTGATTTTTTTTTTAGAAGGTTTCAGCGCTTTATCTAAAAGTTTTACACTTAAAAAAAAATATTTTTTTTTAAATCATTCTCCATGCCGCACGGCGTTTTAGAGACGGATTTCTTTGCGCGTTTCCCCATGATCAATGGGAAGTGTTTCGCCCTCTGATTGGCTGTGATAGCCAAGCCCCGAAAGCTAAGCCAATCAGCTTTTTCTGCATTTTTATGTTTTTTAAAATTTGTCCCCCTTTGTTCTGATTGGTCAATAGTTCTCCTTATTTTTTAATGGTTCACTGTCGCTTTTCTGATTGGGGGTTTCTGCGACCAATGGAATGCTTTCAAAATTTGAATTCTGATTTCCCGGCAATTTCCCAAATTTTCCCTAATTTTGATATTGCGCCGTTCTAGTTTTTTGGAAAGTGATTTTTTTTTTAGTATTTTTTATTTTTTAGGTTTGAGCTCTTTTTTGAGAAAGTTTTCGCTTTATAAAAGGGGATTTTTGATTCATACCCGCCGGAATGTTTAATGATTTTTGCTGTTTTCCACCTGTCTCGAATCGGAACCAAACTTGGGCGTCCCTTCTTTTTTCCCCGATGTATGAGCCCTCCTCGGCGGCGAAACTTAGGCGGGCCGACTGCGCCTCTCCCACTGCCCCCACACAGGGAGGGGGCGGACTTTACCTTTATATGTATGAGCGCACTCCTCCCCGGGGGCGAAATCATAGGCGGCCCCCCACTGCGCCTAAGTCCCGCACTGCCCTCAAACATGGCGAGGGGGATTTACATGTATGTATGAGGAACCCCCGCCAACATAAAACAGGCGAAAAATTTCCCGGTAAACTGGCGGAAAGGTGCGCCCCCAGTGGGGTTATACATGCGCCCTTAGTTCAATGTTTTTATAAAAAAAGGTTAAGCCACCCCGGTACAACGGGATTCAAGGCATAATTTCTTCTTTTGAGGTTTCTTGTATTTTTTGTTAGCCCTTTTAGTGAGGTTGCCCTAGTACTGGGAAAGGGGGTTATTATATTATATGCCCCAACCATGCCATGGACCCAGGTCCCTTGTTTTTTCAGAAATGTTTTTTTGTGCAGAAATTCGTTGTTTGGTTTTTTTGCTTTTTTAAATTTAATAGGGAGGAATGGAGTCCTTTGGTCTCTTGCACCCCCCCCACAGGTTGTTTATCAGTGCAGATGCTTTAAAGGTTTGGTGTTTTTTTTTTTCTTTGGTTATGGGGGTCTGGACCAAGGGAAGTCTGTTGCTCAAGTGAGAGGTAAAAATAGAGTAGGACCACCCGCCTTGAGATCCCGTTGGTAGCCGGGGTGGCTTAAGCATTTTTTGATCAAAACATGTGAACTAAGAATTTCAAAGTTATTTTCATGTATTGTAGACAGTCTAATCTTAACACGTCTCTTCATGACACAAGAGCAGTGGTTCTTCTTTTGAAACTAAAATAAAAAGCATGTAATTATATTGCGCTTCAGTAGGAACAGTATGGTGCCCACAAATTTCCTTCAGGTAGGCCTACTAACGCTTCTGTTAAATGCAACTGATTGAGCTAATTGACCAAGAGAGACCATGTGGTTAAAGCTGAGACTCTTAGGCTATGTTAAAATTCTGTTGAATTTTGAACGGCATTTTAACATTTTCTGTGTAGACATAGCCTTAACCTCTTACCGACATATGATGTATGAGTACATCATAGTGCCGGTAAGGGCCTTTCTTTCAGGATGGCAGCTAAAACCCAGCACGGGATGGAGCCATTGTTTAACCACCTAGATGCTGCAGCAAAGATGGTCGCAGCATCTAAATCAATGACAAACGTTGTCACGCACCGTTCCTCACTCCAATCAGGGTGCCGCAGCAAAATCGCGGGTTCCCTATCATTTAACATGGCAGCTGGGAGCATTTTGAAGGCTTCCATCGCTGCCATTTTCTATGTTTTACCACTTCCTGCCCCAGGCAGAAAGTAGTAAAACCGCCATCTTTGAAAACCCAAATGCATTGTATTACAAATGTACTATAAATCATCTTGGCTATCTCATACATCAATTTGATTTGCACCTATTTAGCATATACTTAGTTGTGCAGATTCTTATCATGTAACTGCATGTAACTGCTCCTGGTGGTGGGACAATCTTTTTCTTCTTGTACAGTATACTACAAATTACAACCTGTTCTCACATTCCCTAATAGCTCAGTGTGTTATTAGGTTGATTCTCAAGCGAAAGGTCACTGGTTCAAATTGAGGAGCATTCCCCAAGAAAAGAAAAAATGAATACCCCTCAAACATGGTGCAGTACATTTTTTCACTTCACTTAGAATTTTTTTATTTTTTTTAGTTTTCCAGTATATTCTATGGTATGTCAATGACACCATTAAAGAGTTTATCTTATCTCACAAACTAAAAGTCCTCATATGTCTATATAGATGGAAAAATAATAAAGTTATGGCTGTTAGAAGGTGAGGAAAAAAAAAAGAATGTGACATGACGTGTGAGGCCACATGTATGACAGATGTCCAGGTCTAAGATTTTCTTTTATGTCCATAGCAACCAATCATAGCCCATGCAAACCAATCAGCTCATAGCAACCAATCAGAACCTATAGATACTAATCAAAGCCCATAGCAACCAATCAGAGTTCATAGTAACCAATCAGAACCTATAACAACAAATCAGAGCCCATATCGATCAATCCAGAGTTCCCATTTCATCTAGTGCTCTGAAAAAATAAAAGCTGAGCTCTGATTTGTTGTTATTGGTCGGGATGGTTTTTTGGTTAAAAAAAAGTTTTTGACTAGACCTTTTTTCATAATGTCCCCTTAGCCCTTATTGGGAAAATTAGATTTTTTGTTCCCTTAGTTTGATTTTAATTTGCGGTAAGAAAACAAAATTTTGGGCTTTCGGGGGGAAATCTAAAACCTCCCTTTCTACTAGGGCCCCTATAGACTAACCAGGCCGGGAAAGGCTTTTTGGTGCCCTAGGGGGGTACAGCCAAGGCGCCTCCCCCCCTCGCTCCCAAAAAATGCCCCTCCCACACCACTAATTCCCCTCACCCCTGCCCAGGTCCCGTCATAATTTTTTGATATTCCCAAAAAGCTCCGCCCTTTTCCCTCGCAGTCCTGACAATGAAAATCTGCGATGACAAATTTGCTTTTTCAAAAACCTCCCCCCCTAGGGCGTGTATACCCCCTAAAAAACAGTCACCGAAAAATCCACCTATACATGGAGCAAAATTTCCGGGGAATGATTGTTACTAAAAAAAATCTACAAAAAAGACCCGAAACTATTTTTAAATTAAGGTTCAAATATTTCTGCAGACCCCGACCAAAAGCAAACCCCCCCATGTGACCATCGTTGTTCACAGGCTCTGAAAACTATACCCCGCCATAAGGAACCCTTATGGAGATACTGTTGTTGTAGTGTTGCAGCATATAAGGGATTACACGCATTTTCATTTAGTACCACCAGGACTCACTTTGTCAGCGTGTTCACTTTCCCTTTTTTCTCCCTCCGGGTTTCCCCCTTCTCGCTGATTGTCCCGGCAACCCTGAGGATTTTGGGAAAAAATATCTTAGAACCTCAATTTTTTAGCAACTCCCTTAAATTATAGGTATATTAGTCCCCCCAGTTTTACGGTTTTAGATATGCCCCCCAGTAGGAAAGGATAAAATATATTTTCCCCTTAGACAGGGGTTTAAAAATAGGGGGCCCAGGCAGGAAAATTTGATATAGGGTCACTTCAGGCGGTATATAGTTGGTGACTCTTAGGCAGGTTTTATAGCTTAGGGGCTCAGGTTTTATATAGCTAGGGGCACGGCAGGGGTAGGGGGGCCACAGGCAGGGTATGGGGGGCCCCGGCGGTGAAAAGGGGGCCAGGGAGGCATGGGGGCCCGGGAGGCGAAAGGGGGTTTCGATACTGCCAACTTCCCCCTTTTGGCGGGGGGGTCCGCTAATTGGGTCCCTCCCCCCTCCCCGGCAGGTTGGCGAAACTCCCGCGCCGCAGGGGCGGGGGCTCTTTTCTGACCGGCGAAAGAGTCCTGGTGCGTCTTGGCGCCCCCGGGCCGTTCCCCACAGGCGGGTGAAGTGGCCCCCTGCGCCCGTTCAAACCCCCCCCGGAGTTTCGCTGTCAGGGGGAGGAAGGGGGGGATCGCTCCCCCCCCTCCCTTCTCCCCCCGTTTACAGTGCCGGTGTGCGGTACTACAGGTCAGCGGCGCAGGGGGAAGTGAAGCGCGGTGTCTCACTTCCCCTGGGGATGCCGGAACGGCGCGTGCAGGAGCCTGGTCAGGTGAGTGGCTTTTTTATTATTTTTAGGGGGGCACTACCCGGCAAAAAGGGGGGATCTACCTGGGAAAAAAAAAATGGGGGCACTACTGGCAACAAAGGGGGCCTACTGGCAAACAATGGGGGGATTAAACTGGCAACAGAGGGGCACTACTGGAAAAAATGGGGGCAACCTGGGAACAATGGGGGCCTACCTGGCAAAGGGGGGCCTAGTGGCAAAAAATGGGGGCCCTCCTGGCAAACAAATGGGGGGATCACCTGGGAAACAATGTGGACACTTTCCTGGAAAAAAAAGGGGGGATTACTGGCAAAAATGTGGAACTACCTGGCAAACAAATGGGGCTTACTGGTTTAAAATGGGGGATCTCCCGGATAACAATGGGGGGGAACTACCTGGCAACGAGGGGGCAATACCTGGCAACAGGGGGGCATACCTGGAAAGAGGGGCCAACTACCGGCAAAGGGGGCGTAAACCTGGCAAACAATGTGGGGCATCTACCTGGCAACAGAGGGGGCATTACCTGGCCCTAGGCGATCGCCTACCTCTGCCTACCCGTCATCCCGCCTCTGGACATAACAACCTACTTGGGGAGACCTATAGACCTTGCAACCTACTAGGAGAGCAAATTTACCTACCAACCCCGGGACCTATATACCCCACTGGGGGAACCTAACTACTGTGGGAAACCATATACCTACCAAACCCTTAAAAGGACCTATTAGTAACTACTTATGGGGGGAACATTATTGACAACATAAACCCTACTAGGGGGGCCTATTTCCCTACTTACTTACGGGGGGCCTATATATTAAAACCCTACGGGGGCCTTAATCACCTATTTATTTGGGCGGGGTTATATACCTCCCGCCTACTTTGGTAGGTGGGGCTATATACAAACCTTTTGGACCATAAACTACCTCCCTCTTTTGGGGGGCTGTATAAACTACATAAGGGGGAATATTTATTTTCTACCTACTGAAGTACCTATATCCCTAACCAAGTTACCTATATACCTATACCTATTTTTTAAGGGGTTCTATTACCTACCTAACAGGGGCTGCAACCTCCCTATGGGGGTGCTATAACCTCCCTTGGGGGGCCTATATAGAACCCTACTGTGGGGGCCCTCACTATCAAGGGGAGTCATATAGGAACAATGATGACTTTTAATCGCCCAAGGCAGACCCAGCTTTCCCCGAAAGCAAGTTGTGTGGGGATGGGGGGTCCCCCCAAGATTTCCCTTTTAAGCCCCTTTAGGTAAAGGGGGAACATAGACACCCCTATCACAGTAGGGAGTATTTGGTAGGTGGGAGCTTGCTGGAAAAATGAGGGGTTCTAAAATATTGGTAAATTCTGCAGAGATGAGTTGTGACCAGGAAAGTTATGGCTGCCCGGGCCCGGTGAGAAAGAAAAAGGTGAGGGGAAAGACTCATCAGAGAAGAGTCCCATGATGTATTTAGGTTATTACAGGGAAAGTATTTAAGGATGTTACAGTGACTTCATGACAAAATAGTAAATACACCCCTGGGGAAAAAACAGCTGTAAACAAAAACAGTAATTCCAGGGGAAAAGTTAGGGAACTCCAGAATTTTTAGAAAGTAAATAGAGGATTTTTTTTTAAAAGTTTAGCTTTTATGTTAGGGGAAGGGAAAATTTGAAATTCTAAAAATTTGCTTTGATTTACCCTGGGCCCGACAAAAAGGTTTTTCTGCCTTTTTACACACAAAGTCTCAGGTTTTCCATTTAATCTCCCTTTCCCCATAAGACATAAGAGGGGGGTGACTCACCCTGGGCAAGCCACTCAGGTTTAAAAAAGATTAGCTTTGTTTACAATAACAATTGTTTTCACTCCTCGAGCCTTGTGCTTTGTTTGCAGAATAAAATCTTGCCCTTAGTCTTTTTTAAAGCTCGGTTGTTATAAAAAGCTAAAAGCGAGTCGCTACTATAGAACAACCTGATCCCCGAGAGGCGAGGAGTGTTAATGCTCGTGCTGTGAAACAGCATTTAAGAAAAACCCCCCTTTAAAAGTAAACACTCATTAAATACTCTTTGCCTTTAATTTTATATAAAATGTTGTTTTTTGAAAACATTTATTTATTAGTTTATTTTCCCGGAAAACCAAAGGGCAGAGACACACACCAAGACACAGCCCGGAGGCCCTGACAAGGTCCCGCCTCTTGGGCCCCTGCCTTTTGGGGGAAAAAAGACTCCTTAATAGTCGGCCTCAAACCGGGAAGGGCTAGCGACCCACAAATGAGCAAAAATTTAAAATAAAACAAGGACAGCAAACACAAAACAAAAAAAAAGGCCCTGGTCAGGCGGTTTCCCGTCAGTAATAGAACGGCAGCGAGTACGAAAACGGTACAAAAGGGGGAAACAAGTTTCCAAAACCAAAAAGGGCAATACCTGTTTGGGGGCACAGTTTCAAAAAACCTAGGGGAGAATGGTCAGGGGCACAACAAGGTCAGATAACAGAAAAGGGCAGCAAAAGGAAATTTCTTGCTAAAAGGGAAAACACCTCTATTGCAGGCAAAGAAGGGGAAAATTTTAAAATTTAAACCCCCAAATAGGGAACCCCAAAAAAGGCAGAATTTAGGCCATAGGTGGAAAGAAAAAAACAAGACCCCCATTGGGGAAAAGAAGGTTGTCCATCAAAAGTAGAAAACCATTAAATCAAAAAAGTGCTGGAGGATTCCTGCCAGGGGGGGTGGGGGATCAAACAAGCAAACAGCGAGGGAAAAACATTTACACTAGTTTTAAAAAAATTCCCAAAAAATTATGTAAGAAACTAGGGCTTCCGCGAATGGGCCCCGGGTTTGGGGGGACCAGAGCCCAAAGCAGGGTCGCAGGCATGATCCTGAATTTACAGTTTTTTTATATAATATCACTAAATTTTTTAAAATAAGTCATGGGAGGGGGGTAACTAGAGAAGCCAGGGCCCCCAAAGCAAACCCTTTGGGATGCACCCCCCCCCCCCTCCCTGACCCTGGGAAAAATTTTCCCGGGGAAAGTTGGGTTTTTAAAAATGGGAGATTTAAAACAAAGGGTAAAAAATTTTTCACCATACATACCCCCATCCTACTGTACCAAACAAATCCCCTATACCAAGAACCCAAAAATTTCTAAAAAAAGCTTTTTACATAAACCCCGTTATTTTTCCCCCAAAAAACATGACCCAAAAATGACTTTAATAATAAACCCCTAAAACTTTTACTGATCAGTTACAAAGAAAATAATTTCCGCAATAATTAGTGGGCCCTATGTGGTATATACAGGTACCCCGTCTGCAGACGTATTTACCCCATACAGTGCCCCCCCAAAAAGGGTAGACACCCCGTGTACACCGGCTCTTCAAACTGAATATAACCCCCCAAAAAAGTGGGCCATAAGTGGTAATTTCCAGGTACACAGGTGCTTTGCAATAGTTTACTTACATTTGGGCCCCCCAGGTGGCGTTTGTCCCGAAAGGGGTCGATTAAATTTCCCTTTTCTTTTTCTTTCGGTGCCCGACCCCCATGATGAACCCCCACCCCCCTTTCCCCCCACTCTCCCGTAAATTTAAAAACCCCCAAACACCTGGGGAACCCATTTTTTTTAATCCTTTTCCCCAAAGTGGGTCCCCCCCCCCCTCATATACCCAAAATCCCCAAATTTTTTAAAGGCCCCCAAAGGAAAAAATTACCCCCCGGTAATTATGGGGGTCCCCCCCTTCGGGATGTAGGTACAACGGGGGCCCCCCGGGGGGTTTGCTTGGACTTGCCCCCCCACCCCCGGGGAAGTAGCCCAGGGAACCTTTGGGGGAAAGTAGGCCCGTTTGGGCCCCCTGCAGTAGCCCCTTTGGGTTTCCCAAGTAGGTTTTAAATGGGGGCCCCCCTGTGAAATTTGTTCCCCATTTGGCAGAAAAAAACCCCCCCCCCTGTTTAAATTAAAGGGGGCCCTTGTAGGGGTGAAATATTCCCCCCCCTGTTTTAAAATTTTTGCCCCCCTTGTAGGCAGAATAGTCCCCCTGTAGATTTGGGGGCCCCAAACCCCCGTAGGCAGAATAGTTTTTCCCCCGTAAATTTTTGCCCCCCTTTTAGGGAGGGAAAAGTTCCCCCCCGTAGATTTGAGGGCCCCCTTGTAGGGGGGAATTTGTTCCCCCCCCGTAGATTAGTTCCCCCCCCGTAGATTTTGAGAACCCCCGGGAGGCATTTGTTTTTTTCCCCCAACCCCCCCCCCCAAACATTAGGGCTCCTATAGGGATAGTTTCCTCCCCCCTTTTTTGGGGCACCCCTTTGGGATAGTTTCCTCCCCCCCCCCTTTTGACCCCCCGGGGAGGTTTAATAAGGTTTTCCCCCCCCTTCCTTTAGAGCCCCCCCTTTTTTTTAGGTTTAGGTTTTTCCCCCCCCTTCCCTTTTGGGGCCCCCGTAGGTTTTTCCCCCCCCCTTTTTTAAGAAACCCCTGTAGTATTCCCTTTCCCCCCTTCCCTTTTGGGGCCCCCGTTGGTATTTTTTTCCCCCCCCTTTCCCTTTTGAGCCCCCCGTTAGGGATTTTTTTTCCCCCCCCCCTTTCCTTTCGAGCCCCCGGGAGGTATTCTTTCCCCCCCCCTTTCCTTTAGAGCCCCCTGTATGGTATTCTTTCCCCCCCCCCCCCCTTTTTTTCCTTTGGGGCCCCCGTAGGTTTTTCTTCCCCCCCCCCTTCCCTTTTGACCCCCCCGGGAGGGATTTTCCCCCCCCTTTTTTTTGAGCCCCCTGTTTGGTTTTCTTTCCCCCCCCCTTTCCCTTTAGAGGGCCCCCCCTTGGTATTCTTTCCCCCCCCCTTCCCTTTTGAGGCCCCCCGTAGGTATTCTTTCTCCCCCCCCTTCCTTTAGAGCCCCCTGTGGGGATTCTTCCCCCCCTTCCTTTTTTGCCCCTGTAGGGGGAAAACCCCCCCCCCCCTTCCTTTAGAGCCCCCTTTTGGTAGCCCCCCCCCCTTCCTTTAGGTCCCCCTGTAGGGATTCTCCCCCCCTTCCTTTAGAGCCCCTGTAGGTTAAACTTTCCACCCCCCCCCTTTCCCCTTTTGAGCCCCCCTGTAGGGATTCTTTTTCCCCCCCCCCTTTTCCCTTTAGAGCCCCCCCCTAGGTATTCTTCCCCCCTCCCCTTCCTTTAGGGGGCCCCCCGTAGGTTTCCCCTTTTTCCCCAAATTTCCCCCCCCCTTTCCCTTTTGAGCCCCCTGTATTTTTTTCCCCCCCTTTCCTTCCCCCGGCTTTCCTAATTTTTGAACCCCCTGAGGTTTTCCCCCCCCCCTCCTTTAGAGCCCCTGTAGGTATTCCCCCCCCCCCCCCCGTAGCTAAATTTTTACTGGCCCCCTTCCCCCGGGGGTCTCCGTCCCTCCCGGCCCCCCGCCTGCTCTTTAGTTGGGGCTGAGGGCAGGAAGCCCCGGGAGGCCCGGGGGGTGAGCACTTCCCCCCAAACCTCCCCCCTGCATGAGGGGAGTACAAACAGGGGGCGCACAGCTCTCCCTGGGGGCCCCCCCGTTCATCTTAATTGTAGTGGTCGCATGGACGTGCATACAATTAAAGAGAGGGCCTCGTGAACAAAGGGGGGTGAGCCTGCCCGCGGGCGGGCCCCCCCCCCCCCCCCCCAATTTTGGGGGGTTCACCCCCTAAAGTTATGTTTTACTGCGGGCGGCCCAGGAGCGGCCCTCCAAAACCCGGGGTAGCAGAAAATTAAAAGCACTTTTCCCGGGGGCCCCCCCCCCGCCCCCGGGGCCCCTTAACCCCTTTAAACCCGCTTTCCCCTGTAATTTTCGGCCCCGGGAAAATGGCCTTTCTAAAATTTAAAAATTTTTATAATATCTTAAAAAAGTTTAAAAATTTCCAAAATGAAAGGTTACAAAAAAAAACAGAAACCCAAAATTTTGATGAAAATTTTATATTATTGGGGTCCCCACCCAAAAAGGGGATACAGTCCCCGGAAAGGAAAATATAAGACAAAAAAATAAAAGTTAGATTTTTGATAGGGTTTTTTGGGGTTTTTTGAACAGTTTTTTATTCTTAGTGAACACAGGCTTTAGCTTGTTTTTTTTTCTTGATTTTTACTGTACATTGCACTATTTTTTTGTACTGGGCCTGGTTTTTTTAAATCCCTTCCCCAAAAAAATGGATTTTGTCAAAATTTTAAGGGATCTACTCTGTTTCCCCAAAAAAAGGGCATAGTGGAAATTTTTTTTAATTTAAATTCAGAGTTTTGGCTTCTTATGCTGATGTTTGTGGTGAAATCAAAAATTTATTTTTAAAAAAATTTGATGTTTTGGTTTTTAAAAAATTAAATTTTTTGGAAAAAAAAAAATTTTTTTATTTTCCTTAGGAACAAAAAAAATTTAAAATTTCACGTCTTTTTTTTCGGTTTTAAAAAGGGTAAAAACCCCCCCCCCCCCCCCGGAAAAACTTTAAAAATGTATCGGAAAAACTGTGGCAGGCCCTAGTTGAATTGTATTTTAAATTTTCCCTATTTTCTAATGCAAATTTTCTGATCTTTCAGGGAAAAACATGATCTTTCCTTTTTTTGTCCAAAAGCCGAAGTATAACATAAAAAAGGGTCTAAAAGGGGCATAGTCTAAGGGCATAGTTAATTTAGAAAACATTTTGGGCCCTAAAAAAATCTTTATGGCCCGATCACAAACCCCGCTGCAGTTTCCATCAGGGTAAAATTTTAAGGGATTCCCGGGTGGATACCCCAAATTTGGGAAAAAAAAACATGATTTAAAGGGGGCCAAAAAACACAAAGGGCAGGACCAAATTAAAATAATGCAAAGTGCAATTTGTACAAAATTCAAAATCTTATTCCTGTACATAGGATCTGTAAAATAAAGAATTAAAAGCTTAAAATATGCTTTTTTTAACACTAAAAAGGGAAAAGACCATTAAAATTTTAATACTGATTTACTGTTTAAAAATAGAAGAAACTCACCCAAATTTTGAAAATTTAAGGGCCTTAATTTCCAAATTTTACAATTCTTTCCAATTATCATTTCCAAAAAGGAAAAACACCTTTTATGAAAAATTTTGTTTTTTGAAAGCTGTAGGCTTTTTAAAATTTCCCCTGAGGGGAGAAAGCTCTGTTTGGTTTTTTTTAGTCGGGGTCCCCGAATTTTGAAAAGGTTTTAAAAAAGCAGTATTCAATTTCTTTCTCCCGTGACAAACAAGGGCGGCCCTGAAGTTTTGCAAAATTCATAAATCTCAATGGTTTTCCAGGTTCAGTACCCGTAATAGGAAAAATGACAAAGGGGGGTCTCAGTGGGGATTATAAAAATTTGCCCTATTTTTGGATAGTTTCAATATTTTTCTTTTAAAAAAAAACTTTGTGGGACAGATATTTGAATTCATCGTGGGCCTTTGTCCTTAAAAAGGAAATGGAAGTTCTGGTTTTTCGGTCTACAAAAAAATTTTGTGCTAGTCAAAAGCAACTTTAAACAAAGATCAAAATACAGTGTTTCTAAAAAAAAGATTTTGGTATAACAAAAAATAGCCTTAAAAAACTCCACCCTAAAATGTCAAACAGTTAATAGAGTTCTTAAAATTTCAAATCCAAGTTAGCCCCCATACAAAGTTAACTATTTAAAATGTTGGGAACAGTAAAGGGAAAACGATTTCCAAAATAAATTTCTTTTTATTTTTTTTTTTTTGTTGAGGAGATAAAAGTGATTTTTTTAGCTCTGAGTGCATCGGGTCTCTCAGGGTTTCCAATTAACTCTGCCCCGCTCTCCCTGCTGTTTGTCTTTTTGAGAGCCGGGAGACTTCGGCCCCCAAAAGGTCGGCACAAGAACTTAGGCAGCTTTTGAACTTGAGTGTTATCCAATCTAACAAAAAAATAATTTAAGGGGGGAAAATGTAAAGAAAGGGGGTTTTCCCGTTTTCTGGGATCAAAAAGCAGTATTTGGGTTTCTTTATAATGTGTGAAAACAATCCCAAAATTTGCCATTAATCCTGCGCAACAAATTTTAATGCCCAAAGTTTGGGGCATTCTGAAAGGGGGTTTTCTTCCCCATTCATATAATTGACATATTTTTGTTAAATTTTATGCCAAAACCTTGTGGTTGCCAGCCCCGACTTGTTTACCAAATACAAGGTGCCCCTTTAAAAACTTTCAAAGAACAGGGTTTAAATTCTGGCCCATTTTACATGCCCTTTTAAAATGAAATTTAAAAAAGGCCTATCAAAGGGCCCAAAAATTTAATCATTTTGTCCAATTCTTTTGTTTACTTTAGCTCTGAAACTTTTCGGACTTTAGATAAAAAATCCTTTTCTTAAAAACAGAGTAAAAAAGAAACCTTTGAATACAGAGTGATATGCGAATCCACCACAGCCTTTAAAGGGAAGAGACAGGATGTTTAAAAGGAAACTGCTTTTTTGGGCTGTGGGAAAAAGGTGGTGAGGCAACCCCATTTTTAAAAAAAGCAAAAAAACCCCAAAAAAAGAAAAAAAGATGATTTATAAGAATTTTTTCAAGTTAAAGTCATTAGCCCAAAACCCGGATTTTCCCCTATATTGCAGGCCAAAAAAAGGGTTTTTCTTTCATTCTGTCAAGAGAATTTGCCCGTCTAAAGAGATTTTTCCCTTTCCCCGGGATATACAAAATTGCATGGGAGCTGAGGACAACAGTTTGATGCCCTTTTAAAGATTAAGGGGCCCCATTTAAGAAACGTTTTGGTCTTTTAAAATCACTTTTTTTCCCCTAGAAACCCCATGGGGGAAAAAAGGGGATTTTTACCAAAACCCTTTATACAAAGTGGCCCTTAATCTTAATCTTCACTTTACCCTATACTTAAAGTACAGCCCTGAGGGAAAAAATGTTGACAGGGTTTTTCCTGTTCCGCCCCCTCCCTTTTTCCTACACAACACACCCAAACATCTATAATACACTGGTTTTCTGGGTTATAACATCCAGCTTTATTTTAAAAGCACTGGGTCTTCCATGTAAAATTTGTAGGTTTTTTCAGATTCCCCCCTTTCCCCAAATGGGTCTACAAACTCAAAAATTGGAAGTCTCCAGAGCTGTCAAAAAATTTCTTTTATCATGCTGTAAGGAGCCCCAAAATTTGGCCCCCAAATTTAGTCTCCCCTTTTTTTAAAGGGGCAAGGGCTTAAAGGGGCAAACACCTTTTTTTTTACTGAATTAAAAAGGTTTAAATCTTTTTTTCCGATTAAAGGGGTTGTCCCTTGGGTACAAAAAATAGCTTTTTAAATTGTAGGGAACGAAAAAAAAAACCCTTTTCCCAAAAAATATTGTTTGTTCCTCTTTTTTTCCCTAAGGAGAAAAACAAGTGAATTTATGACCTCCCTGGGTTTTTTCAGGGTTCCCCCGTAAAACCCAAACCGGGAAACAAATTTCCCCCCTGGCGTTTTTTAAAGAGATAACAGTGAGTCATCATCACACAGGGTCAGGGCAGGTCCCCCTGTGGGGGGTAAAAAACTTGATTTATGAAAAATAAACAGAACAGTAATTTTGGGGTTTTGTTTGAGGGATCGATAAGAAGTCCTTTTTAATGTATTTTAGAAAACTAATCTGATCCCAATTAGCAACTGAAAAAACAATGGAGCACAAGCTGTACAAGCATGAGTTTATGCAAATTAGTCAGTCTGAACCAGGAAGTGACAGAGTATTTCATTCATGCATGCTTTGAAACTCTGAAGGGAGACAACTCCTTTAAGCATATTTGAGAAAGTGTTTATATTTTAGTCTTCTATTACTTTATCAAGTTTTTTTGGAGGTTATTGGTAGTGTTGAGCGATTTTTATCGACAAATTGAAATCCGGCAAGGTTTTCTATGGTGATGAAATTCCAGATCATGCGATAATTAAGGTTATATCTGTGCGCATCTTAATCTATTAAGAATCGCGCCTTTTTCGGCGCTTCCTGTAATTTTGGCAGCGGCCAGCAAAATGAGATTACAGAATAGAGCAGGGTGAGATGTGTGTGCGACGTCATGACTGGGATGTGTCTGGTTGCGATTGGCAGGAAAATTACATGACATCGTTTTACATAGAAAACAGCGTTTCCTGTCTCTCAGCTCAGTGTCTCTCAGCGTCTCATAGGGATAGGACCTGCGTTCTGCTGTGGCCAACTGCTCAGCGAAATTAGTCTATTTCTGCACTGAGAACCATCTACTATTAGCGTGATCCTTCCAATTTAGTTAGATTAGGGATTTGAACATTTTATGTAGTTAGCTAAAGAAATTTTAAAGCAGTATCTACACTGTAAATTCACGGCGGTGGGTAGCAGGGCGGGGGGGGGGGGCGCGGCTGCGAACACAGACAAGCCTATCTATAAAGAAACACTGGATATTGTTCACCAAGTCTTAGTGTAGACATTGAGTGGATTATCTTTATTATTAACAGTATGCTATTGAAATATTTCCTGGAATATTGGGCAGCCTGAACTTATAATGGATAAACATTCATTTCTGTTAACTGCAGGTGCTCTTGTTAGCTGCAAAACTCCACTTTTATTATCAGTATACATTTCTATAGGTGTTCAATTTTACCCATTAAACCTGTGACTGTTGATATATCCCACCTTGCACTTAAATTACAAAAGCAATCTTGTTGTCAGCAAGGTTGTTTGTTGCCAAAAATACCAGTGTATTACGGAAGACATAACTGTTAAGTGTTTTTTTTACTTTTGGCACCAGCATGTTTCTTTGACGCAGCATCTACGTATAATCTATAACAGCAATTCTATATTCACAATGGTGAATTGAAAAGGTGCAAAAAATACACGTTTATTATATCAACAACATAAACAGTTACGTGTTTTTTGACTTTGCCAGTTCCAGATTTGTTGATAGACACCCTTGGCAGTTAAATTTGAATCCAGCAATTTTGTTTTGATTAGAGGGATTTGAGAATAGCTAGTGATTTACGTCTTTTAATTAAGAGACTTTCCAAAAACTATTCATACCTTCTCAAATTTTTATATTCGAACACTGGAGCGAAATGCATGTGGTAAGCGAGCAAAGAGGGGGGTACACATGGAGGTAGAGGTACGAGAGATGGTGCTTTCAGTGCTGGCGGACAACACGGCATGCCAGCGGATCGTCACGTTGCAGACGTCAGGCTGTCTTCGCTGGGTCAGGGCCCTGTGAATCTAAGTAAACGAAACTCGTCGCCAATCTGTCCTTCAGGGTTAATGCAACCTGCATCTAGCAGTCTTACTCTCGTCTCGCAGTCCGGCATACATGTCGTCATCAGCAATCATCAGCTCTCCAACATGAACAGCCCAAAGTCAAATCGTGTACCACCACTTTGTTTGGATAATCCATTGTTGAAGACCTCTTTGATGACAAAATGCGGTGGGGTCAGAAGGCATGTTAAAAGATCAAGAGGATGATTTAGTCTGCCTCTGACTCGCCCAGTTACTGATGCCATAGAGGAGGTTGAAGGAAGCCGGTCAATCGGCAAAATCCGGAGCGGTCGGAACGCCTGCAGTGCCCCTTGCTTGTAGGCCCGCAGCTTTTGGCATGCAGAAAGTCAGGACGACAGTCACCTGCGTTGATGATGATGATGATGAGACATTGCGGATCCATCCGGGTCTTTTCGCTGAATTTGCTTTCGAGCGCTTCATCAGTGGAAGGAGGAAGACGATGGGGTAGTGTCAATACGGGGTCCCGGCCACAAAAAGGGAGAGGCGGTGCAGAAGTTCCGCTGATATGATTCCGCCAGGCACCGTCAGCGCAAAACACGCTCCTCGCTTATCGCCGTCCAAAAAGGTCCAGGGACCCTCTCAAGCCTGGGACTTCTTTGAGCCAGCCTCTGATTCACCCAGCGATGTCTTATGCCGCCTTTGCCGTAAACGCTATAGGTAGAGGCAAGAACCTTAAGTGGTTAACCAACACCAACATGTCTAGTCACATGCAGCGAATGCATGAGTTGAAATGGAGGGAAACTTGGCCAAAAAAGGAAGACCGACGCCGGGCCTCCAACCACTGTCACAACTCTGTCTAGCCTCCTCCTTCCTCCGGCCACCACCAAAGCGTTCCTCAGCTGCCCATGTCTCCTCAGAGTCATGAAGGGATCAGCCTCCGCTTCAGCCTCCACGTCGCTCGAGTACCACCAGCACCACCACGAGACCCATCTACCCTTCTCCTTCCGCCAGGTTTGACGACCTGCACGCCGTAAAGCGGCAGTCTAGCAGCCAGCCTTCGGTCTTCAGGTTTGGGTGCAGATGAAAAGAAAACCATTTAACCCATGCAAAAAGCCTGTTTGTTGGCATTGCCATGGCTTTAGGCCTTGGAAAGTTGCCTTTTCCGTTATGGTGGACACGATGGGTTTACGAAATCATGGCCCTGCTTCCCCCAATAACCAGATGGCGAGCAGGCATTTCTTTGCCAGAAAAGCCGCACTGCCCTGGCCAGCCAGTGTCATCTAAAATTTCAAGGGTTGTCTGAATCTGTGTCGGAAAATGTCCATCTCACCACCGACACATGGACTAGTAAGCACGGCCAAGGCCTGCTATTTCTCTGTGACTGCTACTGGTGAGCTGGAAGGTGGATGTCTCTGGGGGTGTCGGTGGTTCTCAGGCTGGCGCTCGCTCTTCAAACAAACGCAGGGAGGATGGTGCAGGGCTCTTTCCCCCAAGGTCCCTGGTGGCATTCACGTGCCCAGGACACCAGGCCGTGATGAAATAAATCTGCCATGGAGACCGTCACACACAGTCGGAGCTGGCCGCCCTTAAGAATCGGTTAGGGCTGGGAGCACATCCCTTTCTGCACATGTCATTTGGAACCTTGTAGTCCAGAAATTTCTAAAGAGCTACCAGGGTTGACTGCCTGCTGAAGAGGCTCGAGGTCTGAGTTCGCACTTACCGCCGTTCGCACCTGCTTCGTCCCGCCCGGCTGCGTTGCAGCGTCAGCTCGGCCTCCCCGTAAACCGTCTTAATTGTTGGCGTGGCAACACGCTGGTATTCCCACCCTCCACTGTGCTCCAGCGATGGTGGCAGCAGCGCAATGCCATTAGCAGTAAAAGTGGACACATGGCCTGACAAGCAGCGGTACGGACCTCGGGGTGTTGAACCACCGAGTGTGGAGGAAGGTGAAAGAGTCTGCACCATCCTGCCAGTTTTGAGAAGCCACCAAAATGGGTCAGTGTGGACAATGCCCTTGTCACATGAGCATTGTGGTGATCTTAGTCTTGGAACGATCGTTGGACAATTTGAAACAACAGGTCCGCCAGAGACGGAGGAGGAGTCGGACACAGATGCGGACCGGAGCCTTTCTCTCCGTCAAATCCACAAGGCCGACAGATTCACAATTTCATCGGTCTCATTAGGCAGTGGTTCGGGGTCCAGAGCAAGTGCATGGTGGCGCAGCAGCTCTCGGGGAGCATCATCTCAGGAAGTCAGGGCTGTGTTGAAGCTGTGCCGGGGGCAGCGGAGGAGGAGGAGGAGGAGGTATTCTAGACACCGATGTTTACCGACGTCCCTGCCTTGGGAAGAGTGGCGCGATTTTGAGGGGAGGTGGAAGATGAGGAGATCAGTTTGCTAGTGCCTGACCCAGAGGTTGGAAATTCAAGGCTCCATCTCTCTCATGAGTGCTTGGATGACTCCATGTCCTCCTACATGATCCTCGCATTTAGGCCATACAAAATGAACATCGTTACTGGGTGGCACCTCCTGGGATCCCGGTACAAAACAAAAATCAAATTTCCTTCCACCCACCCAAATAGAGGTTAAATGCAGGAAATGGGGGACCTTGGTGCTTTTGATCAACTGGAGGAAATCTGTGGCGTCTGCTTCACGTTCCCAAATGTCACGGGTGGAACAACATCTGCGAAGTGACAGCAGTAGAGGACAAGTAGCGTAGCGGCAAGCAGCAGGCAAGGTGGGCAGAAGCCTATGGGTGAGACCTATGGCATCTTTGTTTACCACTCAACCAACGCTTTTTGCAATGCAGGGCAACACATCCAACACACGAGATCAGTTAGATCATGGTGCACGACTATCTGCGTCTCAACACCGTTGTTTTTTGCATGAGTTCCGGACCCAATAGATTCTGGGTATACATTATGGGACGAAATGGCCGAGCTGGCTCGATCACACCATAGAGGTGTTGTCCTGCCCAGCAGCCAGCGTCATATATGAGCTGACCTTTAGCACAGCTGGAGGGAGTATTACAGTCAATCGCATCCCGGGCTTTCCACGTTAATGTGGTTTCGTTTGACTTTCATCAAGATGAATCAGGCATGGATCCTCTGATGATGTTGTGGCCCAATTGCCGAGGTCACGATTAGTTGCAGTCTACTTCACATTCCTTTTCACACCGAAATGGTCTCTTGAAAACTTTTTTTTAAAGGATCATTTACTTACTGCAATGTTATTGTTCTTTTTCCCAACAGTTCATTTTTGCTGGTTTTGCGTGAGGAGACTGTAAAAGTCAGCAAGGTTTCATGACAACACCGTATTCCATTTTATACTATTTATCTTAAAGAGTTTTCGCAGTGTCAATGGTTTTGAGGTCATGATTTGCTGTGAGTACAGCAATAATCATGGTCCTTTGGAACAGAAATGTGGACTTCTAAGTGGATTTCTCCTCACCATTTTTAATATTGGCTCGGAGAAGTCATATAAATAATTTTATGGCTCATGTATCTGAGAGATACAGAAATAATCATGGTCCTTTGTAACAGAAAATGTGGCCTTCTAAGTGGCATTTCCCTCACAATTTTTAACAAGTGGATGAGAAGTCATTTTTATAATTTTTTTGGGTCTTGCTGCTCTTGAAATGCAGCAATACTACAGTCCTTATTTTAAAAAAAAGTTGTTTCTATACAGACATTTGTTCTTCACAATTGTCAAAGTGGCTCAAGGGTAATGCTTTGAATTTTTTGGGGTCATTTTGCTGTGACATGCAGCTATACTACAGGTCCTATTCTAAAAAATGTTGTTTGCTAACAGACATTTGTTCTTCAACATTGTCACAGGAGTGGCTCAAGGGTGGATGGTGCTGTCAGAAACAGGAATAGGTAGGAACATGTTAATGGGACCAATATTGCCAAATGGACTTGTTTTGCATGATCTTTAAATAGCTATCAATCACGTATTGAGGACAACCATTTAATACAATGAAAAAAAGAGAAACAAAGGAAATGATGGGATTCCATCCTATTTTAAAAATGTGTTTCTAGATTTAAAGTACTAAAAAACTGGATGGTACAAAAATAGCTGTTAAAATAATTACTCAGGAATTGTACAGGCGATGTACAGGAAAACTTGACCAGATGTAGGTTACTCAGAGGACATGGAGTATGGAGCACGGAACAGAGAAAAAGTAAAGAAGACAATTTCCTCCACACGTTGAGTAAAATGAGAAAAAGAATGCAAGATAAGGGCACTGGTGTTGGGTGGGGTAACAGGAGCGTTAACCACCAGTATTCCAAGTGAAGCTCAATTGGTCACACTCATACGGAGGGCAAGCGTACCCAGGTATTTGACTGTGTACAGAGTAGGCTGGAGTTCTCACACTTCGCTTTCCGCACTCTGCTTCAGCACGACAGTTTTCGTTGCTGCGTCATAGGGCATTTTAACTGCGTGTTAGATGACGGACGCCAGCCTGGGCTTTCACCAACCCACTGTAACTCCCGGCCCTGGGTCATGACTGTGCCCAGTGGACCAGGTTAGTCAACGTCCAGTTCAATAAAAAATGGTGGTTCGAAAGACTCCTTTTTCGGCCACTTTTTAAATGTGGGGGTCATGCAGGTTTGGGGCTCATGCTGTGCGGACAGGTTTGTCAAGGTCCAGTGAAACTAAAATGGTGGTTTGAACAGACTCTTTTTTCCGGCACGTTTTAAATGTGGGGGTTCATGCAGGTTTGGGGCCTATGCTGTGGCCAGGACAGGTTAGTCAATGTCCAGTTTCAACTAAAATGGTGGTTGTAGACTCCTTTTTCCGGCATTTTTAAAATTGGGGGTCTGCAGGTTTGGGCTTGCTGTGGCCAGGACGGTATAGTCAATGTCCAGTTGATAACTAAAATGCTGGTTGAAAGATCCTTTTCCGCACTTTTTAAATGTGGAGGTCATGCAGGTTTGCGGATCATGGCTGTGGCCCAGGACAGGTATAGTCAATGTCCAGTGAAACTAAAATGGTGGGTGAAAGATACTTTTTCCGGCAATTTTAAATCTGGGGGTCATGATGGTTTTGGGCTCATGCTGCGTTCCAGGACAGGGATATTTCAATGGTCCAGTTCAAGTAACATGATGGTTCAAATCATACGGCTCTTCTCGGCACTTTTTTAATTTGTGGGGGTGATGCAGGTTTAAGGGTCAGGATGTGGTACAAGACAGGGATAGTAAATGGTCTGTGACTTTTTTTCTGTTACTTTTATAACCTAATGTGTGTTGAACTAGATGTAGGGACGTATCCATTTGATGTTGTGGATGGTAATTTCAGCTTTCCAGCATTGTTTGGGTGTACTATTGAAGGTGTTGTTGCTCTCCCTTAGACTTTAATGGTCATCGCGCATAATCGATGCCTCACTATCGAAAAACATTATCGCATAGCGGCCGACTATGACTATCGATCGATCTCGATAGCCAACGCAATCGCTCAACACTAGTTATTGGTCCTATTTAAGGTTGGGCACAGGCAACAGGTAACTGATACCACAGACAAAAATGTCTAGCAATATGTTGGTGGTTGGTACTGGTTGAAAAGTACTGCTACGGTGGTATATGTTTCCAACAAAAGAAATCACAAATGTTTCCCTGAACTTGGTTCACATGCTCCAAAAACTGCATGTGGTAAAAACCATGCCTGCATGTAGCTGCCACATTACCAACACACTCATGCAGTCCTTGTCCACCTGCTTTTGTGCATTGTTTTGCCCGCATGCAGCTGCTAGAACGTGTGAACAGAGCCTCTATTAGCCTTGGAGAAAGCCTGATGAAAACCCCTGAATGAGCTCCATTGATTGCTGCTGCTCTGGATGTTCAATCTTAAAGGGAGTGTCTCAATGTAAACATTGATGGCATATCGATAGGATTTGTCATCAATGACCCACACCTATCTCGAGAATGAGCCCTGAAATCTCTCTATTTTGAACGAAGATGTGGTCCAGACTCTCTTATTGAAATCAATAGGAGTTCTGCATACAGCCGAGCGTGCCATTTCTGGGACATGCACCTATCTCCAGAATGAGACCTATTTTGAATGAAGATGTGCTCCAGACTCTTTCATTAAGAGCCGAGCGTTCATTTTAGAAAGGTAGTAAGGTGTTTAAGGAAACATCAAAGAAATCAGGTACCTGCAGAGATGCTAGAATATGAAGTTTGTAACGCACAGGATTAATCTATCTTAAAACAATGTATATGGGCATAGAAAGCACGTTTATAAGAGGAGTCTTGAGGCAAATGAGCTCAAACTCAGCTTTTGTCTCTCGATTAAAATTGGGGACGAGACCTGCATTTCTTGCCTGCATACTTTTTATAATGAGAAATAGCCTTACATAACAAATCCTTAACTTTTTTGCCAGCTTTGTAGAAAATCTGCTTGACAGGAATTGGCTTCTAAAACCTGCTGGAGGACACAGAATAAGGAAGAGGCACTTTGGAATGCTGTCCATAAAAAACAAAGAAGAGCAACGCTTGTATAGATTCTCTGGTATGATTGTTACTAGCAAAGAAAGCTGGTCCACCCAGACATCATGCCATTGTAAGGAGTGTGCAGGTACCAGGTGTCAAGCAGCAGCAGGTACACCTGGGTAGAGGGTGGATATGGATGCTGGTATTGTTAGGCTTACTGGTGGGATTGCTGGGACATGTAGTATGCTGGTGAGGAGGTAGCCACAGAGACTGTTTAGCTTGTAGTCTTAACAATCTTTACTGTGCTTAACTTATACTTCAGAAATAAAGCTCACTGCACCAGGTAGACAATACACATATCCTCATAGACTTCTCTTTATTCACACAATTTCTGTTCTGGCAATTCTCTGTCAAAACCAGTCTTTTTTGCTACTCTGAGTGCCAGCTTGGGGTAAGCGGTCATGTTAAAGAATTAGGTTTTACTTTGGTATGCTTCTCTGGTGGCTTCCTATTCATATCCTCTTGCCTTCTCCACTTTCCTTCTCTGGACAGTGCCCCATGTTATCTCTTCTCTCTTTCAGTTACTCTGTTTCTGTCACGCTTTCAACCTTTTTGTTTCTCTATAAATCTATCTCTATAACTTTGAGTGCCTTCACTGCTGGTCTGTCTTTAGCCAGCTCTACTCCCTGACGTGTGTAAATGAACCCTTTGCTGGAACTGTCTAAGCAGAACTTACTTGTCTAAAATGACTAGCTCCCATTTAAAGCTGCCTGCCTCCCTTCTGCTTCTAGCTGATTGGCTTCAGATCTTAACAGTGTGGGTGCTTAAAGCACAGGTGCCCAAATCTAAAGTGCACTGTCATAGTTATTATTACTAGCAATCAGTGCTGTGACAAGGTATTCTGGTGCCCTAGGCAAATAAGGCACAAAGTACCCCCCTCAATGGGAAATTCAGCCCACTCCTTAACTCCTTGCGCCCCCTTTTCTGCCTTGAATGAAGTGGGGCCCTAGGCGGTCGCCTGCCTTTGCCTATCCATCGTCCCGGCCCTGCCAGCAATACACTTATGTGCACCAATATACATATTTAAACATGATAGATACATACAAACACGTTTAGGGTGGTCACAAACTCCCACCCC
>JAODAL010043524.1:0-33755 GCA_025379985.1 Phyllomedusa bahiana
AAAACTTTTTAACAAAGCAGGTTCCACTCCGAACATTCCTCACCATGGTCACCTGTGGGGAGCTACAGTTCATTGCGGAAACCAGGAATGCCAAAACATACTGTGAAATACTGAAGCAGAGCATGACCACCTCTGGTGAAACTGAACTGCAGGACAGTATTTCAACATAACACCAAACATACCTCCAACATGACCACTGCCTCGCTCTAGAAAATGAGGGTAAAGGTGCTGGATTGATCAAACATGTCCCCAGACCTACACCCTATTGACCATCTGTGGGGCATCCTCAAATAGAAGGGCTCTAACATCCACCAGCTTTGTGATGTTGTCATTGAAGAGTGGAAGAGGATTCCAATGGGAACCCGTGAAGCTCTAGTGAGCTCCATGCCCAATAGAATTAAAGCAGTGATGGAAAAAAGTGGTGGCCACACGAAATATTGACACTTTGGGCACAATTTGTTCATTTTCACTTAGAGGTGTTCTTTCTTGCCTTGTCAGGCTGCGTTCCCACTTCAGTTATTTGGTCAGTTTTGACCCTGTGACTGCCCAGATAAGTGAAGTGTGAAGCGATTCTAAGAGCGGCGCCTGTCATCTGCATGTTATACTAAATCACAGCATTGTTTCAATACCAAACCAAGCTCCCTATGTATATTTCTGCATGGCACAATGTTCTACAACACTATACAGGCTCTCTGCAGCCAGGAAATAGCTGTTTTTTAACGTGATTCATCGCAAATGAATTCTGAACTAACCGAATCTTGGGGGAAAATTCGGTGAATCGGCCAAATCGAATTTTTGAGACCATTCCTCTGGAAAGTTCACACTAAATTTTTAAAAATGCTCTCCAAAGCCAGCTGGTGGTTTTTACCCTTCTGGCTACAGGTTTCATCTCCTGCTTCCTATTTCTTGACAAAATGGGAGCAATGTTTTGAGTGCTTCATTTTTTAGTAGTATGGAAATGGGAGACATCTAAAGCAGATGTCCATGATACCATATCTTTGGCAATTAATGATTTAAATAAATTATTAGCTCACAAGGAACCTTAAAGGCATTCTCTCACTACAAGGATTGCTTTTTATGTTAAAGATCTTGCAAAAACAAGTCACTTTGCAATACATGTTTATTAACAGTGTCCTACCTATTCTGAGATATCTCCTCTTGTATGGGCTGCATCAGCTTCTCAGTTCGCTATAGCTACAGACCTATTCTATCTCTCCTGATAGGCTGCCAGCACTGGTTGCTATAGCTACAGACCTGGTTTCTACTGCAGCCTAGTAGAAGCGAGTAAACACGCCCCTGAATTCAAAATGAATCCAAGAAAACAGGACTGAGGTAAGATGAATCAATGTAGTGAGACAACCCCTTTAACTTTCTAACAAAGCCTTGGCAACTGAGCTTAAATATGCAGAGGACCCTACACTTAGCAATAAAATAGAATTGCTTAAATACAAGTTCAGTTGTATTATATCTCATTGTACAATATGGCCCAAAAGAAAGCATTCTTTTCTAAGCAGTTATTCTATCAACACAGTATAGAGGTGAAAAACTGCTAGCTTAAATAAGCAAAAGCTCTTCGTTCCCCCTGACGATTTCTTCTGCTCCTCAACATATTTAGAAACCTTTCGGTACTTTTACATGGACCTGTACTCTCATACAACATGTTCTACCTCTGACATTGATCAATATTTACCATCCCTATCAAACTGTAACCGGGAATTATTAGACAGCTTTGTAACTTTACAAGAAATGATTGACTCCATTAATTTATTTCCCCAGTCAGAACCGCGCCGTGGCTGCAATATCAACCAACGAGTGCAGCTCAGACTTTCTTTCTTCCAGCCCTTTATACTCACCGTTCCACTCTCCTGCACTGCTGGGGTCTCCTGCACTGTGATGGCTCTTTCTAGGGCTCCCACATGATGGATCTGTAATATTTAAAGGACCAGAACGCTGGTGAATGCTTAATCGTTGGCTACTAACCCTATAAATGGTCCACTCCCCCTATGCACTCTGCCACTTGTTGGTGTTTCTTGGATAGAGTTAGAGGGTGAGAGGGCGACATGTATGAAATTTGGCGTTAACACGCCAAATTTCATGCGCCTAACATAAGTCTAAAAAGCCCAGGGATTTATAAACCCCTAACAGCGGGTCAAAAATTCAGGTGCATTCTAGCACCGGGGGGGGGGGGGGGGGACGTTCAGATCGGGTAAAACACTTTAAAAGGGGTTTTAAACCTTTCCAGCTGTAATGCCCCAGAAATGCTGAAAGGCGAAGCTACAAATATGAAGCTTCCCCTACGGTTCTAGTGTTCCCCCCCTCCTGGGACTTTTTAAAAATTAATGAACGGGCGGGGCCGATATCGGGCTGAAAAGACCCCAGATATCTCACACCCCTTTTCATACATCCCGGGCCCATCATTTCCCTTTTTTTTGCAACTGTTTTCTATGTTTCCCCGGGCCTCCCACACCCCCCCCTGAGTTTGGCCGTTTAAAACAAGCCCCCGCAGGCCTAGAAATGCCCCCCCGGAGGGGGTTGCGGAGTTTTTTAAAAGGGGACTGCCCCTTTAATTGGCCTGATATCGGGGCGAACCCCCCGTTAATCCCTTCACCCAATTCGCTTTTTCAGTCTTTTCCAGTACCAAAACCTTCCCCCGGGTTATCCTGATCACATTGCCTGCCGCTTGATCTGACCTTTCTGCCTGTCCCTGACCACATCACTGCCTGCTAATTTTGAATCAGGTTGCACCCCACCCACAAACCCCAACTATAAATTTCCCCGGGCTTGGGGACCTTTAGGGTTTTCGCACTGCACAATTCAACTTGGGGCCCGGCGGGTGGGCTCTGACAAAGACCAGGAGGCTCCTTAGACTCTGCTTGTTGAAGTGGTTTATACCACCACTTGCGGTGGCACAGAGGATTCATCTCCAGTAATCTGTTACAACGCAACCAAATCACCTGGAAATGATGGGCTGCCAATAGAATTTTATAAAGAATGTATTGATTTCTCAGCCCCTAAACTACCAATCAAGAATCATTTGAAAGGATGTAATTACTTCAGTCTATGTTTGAAACTATTATAATTGCATTGACTAAACCTGAAAAGGACCTACGAGGTTGTAACTCCTATCATCTAATCTCACTATTACAGACAAATATAAACAATTCTAGCTTAAATTCTTGCCCTAAGACTAAGCCGAGTGATTCTTTCTATTGTACATAATGATCAGATAGGTTTCATGCAAATCAACGGCAATACATCAGCGTCGGTTATTTCCAAATATACAAGCTTCACATGACAATATTGGCTCCAGAATGGTTATATCATTAGATGCAGAAAAAGCATCTGACCCTATTGAGTGGAATTTCTAATTCTTTACATTGGCGAGATTTGGCATTGGAGAATTGTATACGAGGGGGTTAAGTTATTGTATTTTCATCTAAGTTCAAGGGTTGTGGTAAATGGATGGTTGTCATTACCGTTTGTTTTATATAGAAGTACCAAGCAGGGGTATCTCCGATCACTCCTACTATTTGCACTAGCAGTGAAACTACTTCCAGTAAAAGTCCATATGAGTGAAAATATTATGGAATTTTGCCACCGCTTTCTCTCTGAAAAAATTTGCTTATATGAATCTATATTAATTATATTTATCTACTCCCCACACCTCATTAAAAGCAAAACTACGAGTCATTACACAATTTGGACACGTCAGGCATTCTGATTAATTGGATTAAGTCACACATTCTACCTTTAGTTATCTCTGCAGATCCAGAGTCAGGTCTTCTCCTCGCTCCCATGGTCAAGTTCCATCACATACAGTTGAAACCAGTTTACATACACTATATAAAAAGACACATATGCATGTTTTTCTCACTATCTGAAATGAAATCAGAATAAACCTTACCCGGTTTAGATAATTTAGGATTACCAAAATTATTTATATTTTCCAAATGCCAGAATAATGGGAGAGAGAATTTGTTAAGGCATTTTTACATACATTTCATTAGTATTTGGTAGCATTGCCCTTAAACTGTATGACTTTGGTCAAATGTTTTGGATATCCTTCCACAAGCTTCTCACAATAGTTGGTAGAAATTTTGGCTGATTCCTCATGACAGAATTGGTGTAACTAAGCCATGTTTGTAGGTCGCTTTGCTCGCATCTGCCTTTTCAGCTTTACCCATAAATTTTCAAAAGGATTGAGATCAGAGCTTTGTGATGGCCACTCCAAAACATTGACTTGGTTATCCTTAAGTCACTTTGTAACCAGTTTGGCAGTATGCTTCGGGTCATTATCCATTTGGAAGACCCATTTCCACCCAAGCTTTAACTTGGATGATGTCTGTGAGCAACAAAGAAAGTCTTAGACCAAGACAGTTTTCATACAAGTGGCCCTTAGTGTCTGCATTAACTGCAATTTTAAAATTTAGTTTGGATCTGGCCTGTAACCCAGATTTGTTCTGAAACAAATATTAAATCATTCCCTGTACAGAGGTAGGAGTTTGGTAAAGGAGCCTGAGCTGAAGTGTTGCCCCAGGGCCCATGAGTCTTTGGCTCTGCCCCTGACCAGGATGGTTTATTACCATCCCTGGCTTCTTGATCTCTCAAGGAGCACTATAGACACAGACGGCCAGAAAGCCTGTGTCGGCTTCCTGCCTCCCAATGCCAGTAGTCATATGACTGTCAGGACTCGGTAGGCTCCTTATCAAACCCAGATCAGCTCGGAACTTAGAATCCCCATGTTAGTAGGTATAGAGGCCCCATGTATATGGCCTATATGCCTAGTGTAGGTAGATAGGTAGGTATATGCTCACTGTAGGTAGGTAGATATATGCCCTTTTAGGTCATATATGCCAATGAAGGTTTATACCACCTCTGATTAATTTAGAGAAAATTTTAAAAAGATACTCACGTCTCCTAGGTTATCCCTTCCAAACAGCTCCCTACTCGGCATGGGAATGAGATGCTGCTCTCGACGTCTCTCAGGCCAAAGGTCTTGGGCCTAAAAAAATTAGGGTTTTGGTCTAGGAAACGCAGCAACGCAGGAGTGTGATATCATCTTAATATCACACCACTTGCATTGTCTACTACTGTAGGCTATAGTAGTTAGTGAAGCAAGGAGCTAATTGCTCCCTGCCCTATCATGGTTTTCAACTGTATGTATGTCCCAAGAGCATGCATACAGTTTTAAACATTACACAGAGCTCAGGACCCACCAGTGGATTACCGGCAACCTGGTGTGCCATTCCAAGCCAGCAACAGGATGTATTGATTCCAAGGCTCTCCGTTGGGCCAGTCCCTTACTGCCATGGAGCAAGGTCCAAAAATAGACATTGAGAACATACATTATAAAGCACCAGGGACTGGGCAGAGGAAATGTGAAACCCACAGCTGCTGTGTAGGGAGACAAATGTGAGCAGCATCATGCACACCCATCTGAATGAGAAAAAGAAAAACCATGTATAGGAAACAGCTTACTCTTGTGTGCCCAACTGCATGCTCCTTCCCTTCAGCTTTCCATAGTGATGAAATAATTTCGGGAACAAACGTCCAGAAAGCACCTGCACTGCAGTATCTTCATAAAATCCTTACGTGTTTATTAGGCTAATTAAGCAGTAAAAAATACAAAAATGTAAAAATATCCACAAACAGAATACAGATAATATATAATGAAATGATGGATGACTTTAACTTCACCAGTGCCGGTGCTTTTTGGACTTTTGTTCGTGAAATTCTTTCACAACCTGCACACCCATACAACATTTTTGTCTTGCATTAGCCTCCTTCTATGTCTTTCTAAAATAATAATAATCATAATAATGATAACAATCTTTATTTATATGGCGCCAACATATTCCGCAGCACTTTACAATTTAGGGGATATAAGTACACAGCAAAAAGCTACTTACAGATGAGACACAAGGTGAAAGGGCCCTGCTCGCAAGAGCTTACAATCTATTAGGGTGTATGGGTGAGACAAAGGGTAAGACGTGTTAGGTTTACAATGGTCCAGCCATGTGACATAAATATGGTGTGGTTTACATAAAAATTGGATGAACCTGCCACTATACAGTATATCTATTGTGACACTCACACGCCTTCGGCCGCCATCTTGGCTTGGCCCGGGGGTCATTCAGCTCGCAGGATTGCCGACCTTGGTAAGACAGTTGGCACTCTGACTCCGGTCATTCCGTTAAAAAACTGGCCTCATCCAGCTTTATTGGGCAACAGACATTACAAGCAGTCAACAAAAACAAACAAAATAAACCGTCGGCCCGTCTGGCCACTAACTACACATGTGTACGAGGGAGTCTCCCTCTCTCACATTCTGAACAGACCTAATGTCCCAGTCTCAACCCCAAACACTTTGTTCCAGTCCTCCCGCTGGTCCCGGCTTCTTCCAAGCTCTTGGGGCCAGAGCCTCTGTCTCAGCTCCGTGCTGCTCCATGTTCTGTGCAAGCAACCACCCCCCTGATTATACCTGCAGAGACAGGCTTTTTATATGCCTGGTAAATCCTGGAACCGAACCTGGCCTGGAACGATTGGGGACGTACTCCACCCAACCTGTGAACCGGTCCCGGGGAAAGTCATAACCCATCAAAAGCCACATAGCAGCAAACAAGATACACATGTCAGTAACGCATAGGTACTGACGCCAAATGGTTGCCTAGCCCCCCACCGAATCCAGATTTTGGTGAGCACGTCGGCAGGCAGATAACTCCTGCTGGTTTCGCGCACCTAATTGGCAGAAATTCCTGCGACCGACCTGAGGTTCGGTCGGCCCACATACCCCCCCCCGTTTGATAAAGGCCGCAGGGTCTTTCTCACCATGAACAAACCTTCCACCGTGGTCATAAACACTTACACAGTGGGAGCCATCTCACACCATTCCTGTGAAGACTTTCATCTGTCAGGCGACAGCCGACATTTTACCCTTGGGACCTTTCATCACCGTTTTAGGTCACTGGACACATAAATCCACCATACAGAGGCCAGACTTCCTCACCCAATCATATGACTTCCTGATCTCATTTACCAACGTCCTGACCTGTGATGTCAGTTACACTTACTAAATGGGACCCAAAACATAACATGCCCTGAAATAAATATTCACCCACATTCTGAAAGCAAGCTAGCATTGCAAAGGTCTCCACTGAGGACAACCTCTATGGAGCCTCTGTCATGTATATTGCCAGGTACTTCAATAATGTCGAGGACTCCTTCATCCTCACCTTCAACTCACAAGGGTTTAAGCACACCTTCTCCTCTGTTGTGTCTAGCAACTCACTTAACACATCACCCTGGTGAGATACTTCCTCAACATCTCCTGTACCCAATCACCTCTGTAGACCTCTTAGGCGTCCATCAGGACTATTCCTGTGTCTGGCTCACTACAAATCGCCCCAAGCACCCCACCAGAGATCAACACCAGAACCCTGTACACTGATCTACGACTTCTCTATTACTCTGGGTTATCTCGCTGCTAGGCAACAAACATCTGAGAGTGTATCACCCCTCTCAAAAAAGTGTTACAGTGAACATGCTCAGAAACATCACCAACCTCATCACCAATGTCCAGGATTTGCCCGCGTCAGGGAACCGGGCATACAGTAGCACATCCCCCCCCCCTCTAGAACAATGTTCAGGACATTACTGCAGTAACATAAGGAGACATTTCCTCCACATCCCATGTAACTCTCTCTAAGAAGAAATCTCAGTAATACCTGTGCTAGTTACCTCTGGGGCACCTGCTGACACTACTACACCATAGGAAACCCTTTGCCATTTAACCTCAGTTTCCCTCACTGGGGATTTCCTTACCACTGTATTGTTCAACACACTGAAGACCTGCCCATCACTAGCGCTTGAGCATGCATCCCCCCTCTCCTCTGGTATAGCGGCTCACATATTCCCTTACTACCGTCACTGCAGTCTTTCTGACCACTGCAGTAAAACTACTACAAATAACAGCAACCATTGGAGCAAGTTACCTTAGCTGCACTACATGTCTCAGCACAATCTTTCCCTTCACTCCCTGCAAGGGTCACAATATGGATTTTTCATCACAGAAAGAACTTCTCTGAGAATGCACTGGTTCCATGACTGCACCACAAAATCTGTCTTGGCACATGTTTTTCGATCACTCCCATCGAGTCATCATCCATCATTACACTGTAGCACTGACACATTGCCGTGTCCACTCCCACACTGAAGGTAAGACTCTTCACAGATTTTTATGTTTCTCCATGTCAATAACACAGCACAATCACAACACCTAGTCTCCTCTACACAGAAAGCAGAGCACTCACCAGTTCATGGTTGCCTCCTCCCTTTCAGGCAACACACTTGCAGAGTTTTCCATTAGCATATCAACACATCTCCTCTGGACCAACAGGACAGAAACCTAACTGCTGGCTATCCACACAGGACACACATCACATGTGCTACTTGGCTCTAATCCCATATTAGCAGTAACAGCACCACTTCGTAGCTGCTTGTTCACCACAGGGCTCAGTAAAACTTGTGCTAACTTTGGCAAGCCCAGCTAGACCTCCCCCTGCTCTAGTGCAGCGTGATATAGCGTATGGATTACAGTCTCATATACATTTTCCTTCACTGTTAGCATTTTCAATATAAACCAATGTGCATGATAAGGAACCAAGTCGCATCAGACTCTTGCAAGTCCCTGCTCCTGGCTTGGGTCATATATTATGGGCCTCCGTCTAGCACTAGACAGCCAAGTCCTCACATAGATCCTGCCCATGACCTGAAAGCCCTGCAGTCCCTTAGCACATAACCAACCCCACTCGGAGCGTATCATATTACCAGATATGATGTCTTGGCTCAGTCAGGATCTCTGCTGCTGACTATCCAGGTCAGCCTGGGGTGGGGGCTGCTTCCACCTGGAACCCAGGCGTGCAGCTGCCTCCTTCGGTCTTGGCCTCCCTCTGAGAGGGCAGTCAGGAGCACAATCCCCTCTGCTCCTGTGGCACCTCCAACATGGCTCCGTCCTTGTGGGTCGGTGGTACAGCTCGTCTGATCCAGATGGTTTGTCGCCACGGGCAAACGGCATGACACAGGTCCCCCCCCCACAGCAACAACACCATCTCTCCCGAAGATAGACTCCAACTCCTTGACGGAGGATACGGCCCGCTGAGCCACAAGGAACAACCCCTGATCGGCACATGTTCCACCTGCAGGGCATCCATCGACACCACTCAGGCTTGTTATTCTTTGTTGGCGCCATCCTTTTCTGCTTTTCCCCTGACACCCAGCCAGCAAGGCTGCTTGGAATTGTGGTTATGTCCACAATCCCCAAACCCATGGAATGAGGATTGAAAATGGCCTTTATCTCCTCATGTTTTGTCTCCAACTACTTGCATGGACTTCTCATTCACCAGTCCGCATGATGGCAAGTCAGCTGCTCAGACCCTTCATAGACGTGCTGTCAGCTGGCAAGGAGTTCCTCCATGGCCATAATTCAGGTAGCAGCAACACAGTTCTTTTTTAACACACACACAAACTCTGTACTGGGTTACGTCCCCTTTATTTCTCCAGAGATATTCTCCTGTTGCACAGAGGCAGCCTTCCCACACGACCAGGAACAGACTGTATACGGGTGGTGTCTTCCTCTCTTAGACTCAGTCTCTTTTAAATCACCACTTCACAACCTAGGCCCTGGCCCATAAAATTTTGCTGCACGCATAACTTTAAATATGCTTCTTGTGCCAATTTTATGCGCCAGGCATCCTCCACCATATGTGACACCCACACGCACTTCAGCCGCCATCTTGGCTCGGCCCGGGGTCATCTCAGCCTCGCAGAACGCCGTCCTTGTAAGACAGTTGGCACTCTGACTCACGGTCTTCCGTTTAAACTTGGCCTCACCAGCTTTATTGAGGCACAAGACATTACAAGCATGGCATCAAAACAAACAAAATAAACCCGGTCCGTCCTGCCACTAACTACACATTTTGTACAGAGTCCCTCTCTCACATCTGAAGCATGACCTAATGTCCAGTCTCACCCAAACACTTTGTCCCAGTCTCCCGCTGGTCCCACTTCTTCCAAGCCTCTGGGGGGCCAGAGCCTCTGTCTCCAGCTCCAGTGCTGCTCCAGGTTCTGGCAGCAACCACGCCCCCTGATTACTTGCAGAGACAGGCTTTTTATATGCCTGGTAAATCCTGGAACCAAACCTGGCCTGGAACGTGGGGACGGCCTCCCACCCAACGCTGTGACCGTCCCGGGAAAGGCAACCCATCAAAAGCCACATAGCAGCCATACTAGTTACACATGTCAATAACCTATGGTTACTGACGCCAAATGGTTGCCTTCCCCCACCGAATCCAGGATTTCTGTGGCATGTCGGCAGCAGATCTCCTGCTGTTCGCCACCTAGTGGCAGAATCCTGCGACCGTCTGAGGTCGGTCGGCCACACTATATACAGATAAGTGCCTGTGAGTGGCCAAATACAGGAAGTGACAAATGTGTGTGACAGAAAGCGGGTGGGGGTAAGCAATTAGGGATCTCGATAGACCTGTCTGAGAGGATGTATTCTCAGGGCGCACTTAAAACTATGAGGGTCATGAGTTTTCCTGATCGTATGTTGTAGCATGTTTCAGAGAACTGGTGCAGCACGTGTGAAATCTTGGAGCCAATCATGGGAGGTTTCTATGATTGAAGCATTTAATCTAAGATCATGAGCAGACCGCAGAGACCGGGTAGAGTTGTAGACAGAGATGAGGGAGAAGATGTAGGGGGGGGAGGTGGGGTGCAGCATTATGGAGAGCTTTATGGGTGAGGCTGATTATTTTATGTTGTATTCTGTGCTGAATGGGCAATCAGTGCAGTGACTGACACAGGGTAGAAGAATCATTATAGTGGCTAGAAAGAAACATGAATCTGACTACTGCATTCAGAATGGATTGGAGAGAGGAGTGTATAGAAGGGAAGATTGATAAGCAAGAAGTTACAAAAGTCAAGATGAGAAAGTATAAGCAACAATAAGGCCATGTTCACACGGCTTATTTCGCAACAGATTTGCAGCCGTATTTACAGCCGCAAATCCGTTGCGAAATCAGTTACAAACAAGTAACTGGCCATTTTACATTGATTTTAATGGGAAATACGTGTCGTCATTCGGACGACACTTATCTCCGTTCCGGATTGCGGCCGCGAATTGCGGCCGCAATCCGGCCGCAAAAACAATGTGCATGTCAAATATTTCCGGACGGATTCACCAACTATAATGAATGGGGATGGTGAATCCGTCAGGAAATCAGTTCCAAATACGTGCCACACTTAGTGGCACTTATTTGAAACTGATTTGCACCTGATTTCGGATCGTATTTACGATGGGCAGTCCGACGTAAATATGTTCTGAAATAAGCCGTGTGAACATTGCCTAAGAGTTTGAGTTGTTTCCACAGTGAGAAACGGACGGATTCTGGAGATGGTACTGAAAGCCAAATCTGCTGATGGTTTGTCCAGTAGGGGCTGTATAGAATAAATATAGGAGAGGACCTAGAACTGATCCCTGAGGGACTACAACAGCAAGAGGCAGATCGGACAGGATGGGTATTACTTGGGGACTGAAATATGATGTTTTCCTAGATAATGTTGATTTTCTCTTTGAAGTGAGTGGCCAGGTTTTCAGCACAGACATCAGCGGGGGCCTGAGCTTTAAGGCCTGAGGAGGGAGTAAAAAGTGTCAGACAGTTGTTTTGGGTTATTGTGCAATGTTGAGATCAGGGGGTGAAATATTCTAGTTTGGTGCAGTGGAGGTCAGTGTGATAAATTCTAAGCATGAAAGTAATAATCTTAATCTCAATACATTTGTTTGTGTTTTTTCCCCCTTGAAATTAACACTGACAGGGCTATTTGGCAGCAACTCCGTAGTAAAAATGTGTGATTGGTTGATCTATGTGTGCATGTTAATAGATGAGTCAGGAGAGAACTGATGTTTGATACCTTTCTGACAGGAGACTTACATGGGCAGCATGGTAGGCCAATGGTTAGCATTGTTAACTTGCAGGGTTGGGTCCTGAGTTTCATCACAATTGCACTCTCTCTGTGTTTTTCTCAGTATCTACCCTTAAGGCATGTTCACACGGTTTAAAATGGGCCGTATTTCGGTCCGTAATTACGCGCCGAAGTGCGCCAATTACTGGCCGAAAACGGCCCATTCATTACGGTAATTCACAGTTCTCATAGAGAACTATGGATTACGTCTCCTCTCCCCACCCGGCGAAGCCGCCGGGCGGGGAGATAATTGACATGTCACTGTCTAGCGGCGTATACGCGCCGCTAGCAGTGATTGTCTATGGGCCGGCGAAGTGCCGGCCCTCCGCTCACTCCCCCGCTCCCGCCCCGCCCCCGTCCACACGGCGTAATTGCGGGGCGTAATTACGCCCTGCAAATACACCGTGTGAACATAGCCTTAATGGTCTGCACAAGCTTCCTCAATGCCCGTCCTGGGTTCAAATCCCAATCAAGGACAATTTCTGCAAGGAGTCTGTATGTTCTCCCTGTGATTGTGTGGGTTATCTCCACGTAAATCTAGAATTCAGACTATGAACCCCAATGAGGACAGGGACCAATGTGAATAATGATAATCACTACACAGCTCTATGGAATGACCATAAAAATGTATATTTAAATTGAATTGAAATTTAAGTGCTGTACTTGTTGCAATGGTCCAAAAAATTGCTTTTTTTGCCTTTTGTTTTTTTATTATTATTTTAACATTGATACTGTAAAGGGTCTTACTGTATTTTTGCAGCATGAACTATAGTTTTAGTTGCCTTTTAGCCATACACATAAGTAATCATTTGATTTATATTTACTTTTATTATGCACTGCATCCTTTTTATTAATGTCATTTACCTATCAATATAAATATAGTGCTGATTGAATTGTTCAATCTGTCAAGGTTATCGTTAATACCACATACATAGAAGTTTTTTTTACTGTTGTGTAAATTTTTTTAAAGTGTATTACAGAAATGTGCTTTAATATTTTTAGTATCTTTACAGAAAAAAAAAACCTTGGCTTTTAGCTTTCCTTTTTTATTTTTAACCATAATGTACTAACCTATAGAAGTATTTCTGGATAAACATTATGCCTGTAAAAAAGACTATTATTACATTTGTACACAATAGTCTAAAGAACAGTGCAGTCTATAGCTCTTTTTTTGTGTTTCTTCCTCCTGTATACCAATTCTGAGTTGGAGAACTGGTAGAGTACATTTATAAGTAAAGGCTGCTAAATAATGAAACATACAGAATAGAAACATCTGACATGCACATATTGTTTAAAGAGCAGTAAGCCGCTGTCACCATGCCAGGTTCAAAGTACTATTATCAAGAAGCTTCCACGTGAATGGACCTGTAGAACAGTGACTGTTACTACTGTTTAAGGGTAGGAGATTAAGAGATACCATAGAACGCTGCTTCATTATAGATACATCTCTCCAGCAACAACATCATGAGAGACTGCAGGTATGTTCACACGGCGTGTTGACTCCGTGTTGGGATACTTTTTTAGATGCATGTTTGGATACGTATTTCAGACCCTAAATGGACCCAAACACGTATCTAACAATGTGCAGCGTGATTTACATCGCTTTCAAAGTAACGCGCCGGACTGCCACCCCCCGGCCCCTAGGGTAGGCGCGGCATGACCCGGCACGCTGGGCGCATGTAAATGAGCTGGGCAGTCGCGTGCGCGTGTCGGAGGCGGAGCCTAAGCGCGGAGGTCTGGGTGACCTCCTCTTCCGCCCAGGGAGTCAGTGGCGCGGCGCCAAGCAGCAGTGTGGACGCCCGTGACGCTCGCTCCTTGCGTAATGGCGGACGAGCACGTGGAGCTGCTGCGGCAGCTCATTGCAGCTAGAGGAGCAGACTGGGTGCGGGCTGCGGCTCAGGAGGCAGAGGGGGCCGCGGCGCGCACGGAGGAAGGTGACAGCTGCAGCGGGGGGAGAAGAAGGAGGAGGGCTCGCCCTCCGCAAAGGCTGAGCCCTGACACCACCCCCCGGACTCGTCGTCGCCAGCGGAGCCCCTCTAGGGACCCTCCGGGCCGGGTAGGAGCGCGGCCAGCGGGTGGTCGTGCCCCCCGGGCTGGGAGGAATCCAGGTAGGCCGGCGAGTCCTGCGGGGGGCAGCAGGCCTGTGGGCCAGTCGGGCACAGGGTCTGCTGCTGCTCCGAATCGACGCATGAGGTCCGTGGTAGCGGTGCCCCCACCTGGCGATGCTCCGGTCAGGGGGGTAGCCAGTCGGCAGACGTCATCCAGGGGGTGCCCACATTCGCCGGAGAGCGTCGGCCGGACGAGCGATTTGGACGGGCGGCGGACGGCTGGCCTGGGCGGATCGGCTCTGGAGGAAGCAGCATCACTGCCGAGGGCATGGCAGTCGCCGGCCCGTTCTCAGCGGCCTGCGCCGGTCGGCCTCCCCCTCCTGGGGTTGGAAGGCCTGGACCCGGGCCAGAGGGCGGCGGCGGAGGACGGGAGACGCTTCAGGAGCAACGTGCAAAATTCCGGGACAACGGCTGGTGGGTTCACAGCCCCCACGCAGCCTGGTGAGTGTGTCTCTTTGTTATGTTCGTTTCTGCCTATTTTGAGGGGTTTAGTAGCAAGCGGGGGTCAGGGTGGCGTAGCTTTGACCCCGGCGGGCTCTGTTGGGGGCCCCATGTGCGGGGGGGGGGAACCCGGGGGGTTGGCGGCGGCTCTGCGTGAGTTGCTGGGGCGTTTTGATGACCGAGGGGGGGGTGTCGCCGGCTGAGGCCTGGGTTTCGCAGAGTTCGATCGGAGTTGGTCCGGGAGTACCTGAAGGGTCCGGGGGAAGACCTGCAGGCAGGTCGTCTGGGGCGAGTGTCACGGTTTCAGTGCAGACAGAAAAGGAATCACAAGACAGCGTCAGGTTGGACGACCGGGCCAGGGGCGAGGTTTACGTTTGCTTTGAGGGCCCCCTTGGGGCTCATTTGAAGCAAGAGGTTAGGGATAAGATAACGAAGGATGAATATGTGGAGATCTTTTCCCTTTTGCCCCTTGAGAAGTTTAATCTGGACAAGGGCAAAAAGGAGGAGAGCAAGAAAGAGGAGGAGGAGAAGCGTCGTTGGCGGTTGATTCCGCAGACATTCACAAATTGGTTACAGGCCTTTGCTATATTAGCGAGTGTCATAGGGGAGAAGGCGCCGGAAAACTGTTCGGCGTTATTCTGCTATATGGACTCGATAGGGGAGGCGTATCGGGCTTATGGGGGAATGGCTTGGCTTCGTTATGACGAGCAATTCCGGCAGAGAAAGGCGGTCCGTCCTTCTATAAGGTGGGACCATAAGGACATTGGCCTGTGGCTTCGGGTGATGGCTCCAACGAAGTTTGGGCAGCCCTTTCAAGGGGGGGCCGGGTCCACCGGCCAAAGTGGATTGGCAGGAGGATCCGGCGCGGGGGGACAGGCAGGGGCCCAGAAGGGAGGAGCGTGTTGGCAGTTCAATAGTGGCCAATGTAAGTTTGGTTCGGGCTGCCGGTTTAAACACGTCTGCTCGTTCTGCGGGGGCGCGTCCCATCCGGTCTCCAAGTGTTTCAAAAAAGGGCGAGCAAAAGGGAGTGGTTCAGGTGGCCAAGGGGGAGACGCCGGTGAAGGTTCTCGCGATGGCGCCGTATCTGGCCAGATATCCGGATAGGGAGGGTGCGCGGTTGTTGGGTGACGGTTTTGAGCAGGGGTTCTGGATTCCCCCTCCGGGGCATGTTGTACCTTTTTCTTTGCGGAATCTGAGGTAGGCGAGGGAACACCCTTCGGTAGTGTCAGAAAAACTGGCGAAGGAGGTGGCTCTGGGGAGGATGGCGGGGCCTTTTGTGGAACCCCCTTTCCGGATCTAGTGGTGTCGCCCTTCGGGCTGGTGCCAAAGAAGTAACCAAACAAGTTCCGGCTCATCCATCATTTGTCGTTCCCAAAGGGGCAATCGGTTAATGATGGGATTGCTCCGGAATTGTGTTCGGTTGTGTACACTTCTTTTGATGAAGCGGTTGCCCTCGTTCGGCGATTCGGGTCGGGGTCATTGATGGCAAAGACAGACATTGAGTCTGCGTTTCGCTTGTTGCCAGTGCAGGAGGATAGCCTGCGGTTGTTAGGTTGTTCTTGGGAGGGCCAGTTTTTTGTTGATCGTTGCCTTCCAATGGGTTGCTCTGTATCGTGCGCTTATTTTGAAGCGTTTAGTTCGTTTCTAGAATGGGTGGTGCGTGATGTCTCCGGGTTGGGGTCCATCATTCACTATTTAGACGATTTTCTCTGCGTGGGTCCGGCGGGTTCCCCGGTGTGTGGGTCGCTGCTGCAAACAATGCGATGGGTGGCGGATCACTTTGGGGTTCCCTTAGCGGCGGACAAGACGGAGGGTCCGGATACCTGTATGAAGTTCCTGGGGATTTGTATCGATTCCATTAAAATGGAATGCAGATTACCCGAGGATAAGCTGCAGGTCTTGAGGTTCGAGGTGCGGAAGGCGTGTCATTTCCGTAAAATACAACTGAGGGAGCTGCAGTCCTTGCTGGGGAAACTGAATTTCGCCTGCAGGATTATGCCTATGGGGCGGGTTTTTTGTCGGCGTTTAGCGGCTGCTATGTCGGGTATCATGAAGCCTCATCACTTTGTGCGCCTGACTAGGGAGCACAGGGAGGACCTGGAAGTTTGGGCGGAATTTTTGGTCAAGTACAACGGTCGGTCCATTATCCAAGGGGAGGAATTGGCGAACCAGGAGATTGAGATTTTTACTGATGCGGCGGGCA
The DNA here is from genome assembly GCA_025379985.1 of Phyllomedusa bahiana. NCBI lineage: Eukaryota > Metazoa > Chordata > Amphibia > Anura > Hylidae > Phyllomedusa > Phyllomedusa bahiana. Next base: position 16,774 of record JAODAL010043524.1, read on the forward strand.
GCACCGGGTTTGGAGCAATTTACGGTGATAGATGGTGTGCGGCCTCTTGGCCGGCGGAGTGGAACGGGCTGACAGTGATTCGGAACTTGGCCTTTTTGGAGCTGTTTCCAATCGTGGTGGCGGTGGAGTTATGGGGGAACAGTTTCGTAACCGGAAAGTCCATTTCTTTTGTGATAATCTCGGTGTGGTTCAGTCCATCAATAACCTTACCGCGTCGTCTCCTCCGGTGGTGCGTTTATTACGGGTGCTGGTGCTGCGCTGCCTAGAATTAAATTCCTGGGTGCGGGCGGAACATGTACCGGGTGTTAGGAATTCGGTGGCTGACTCTCTTTCTCGATTGCAGTGGGACCGGTTCCGGAATCTTGCGCCGTCGGCTTCAGTGTGCGGGGAAGAGTGCCCGAACCACCTTTGGGCCGTGGCCTTCGAGACGCCAGCCGCCTGATTCGGTCTTCGCTGTCAGGTGGGACATGGGCCGCGTACGAGGCAGTATGGGTGCAATGGGCCGCTTGGATCAGGAGGCTGGGGGGATGTGTCTTCGGACGAGGATCGTATGGGTGCCTTGTTATGTTTTCTGGCTGAATGCCAGAAGGAAGGGTGGTCAGTATCCAGGGTGTCCAGATTTGTGTCAGGATTGGCCTTTGGGTTCAAGATGCGGAGGTTACGGGACGTGACGAAGGACTTTGTTGTATCCCGAGCCTTGCGGGGTTATAGAAAAGGGCGGTCCAGCAGAGATACCAGGAGGCCGGTGGTCTTTGCGCTCCTTGAGCGGCTGGGGGCGGTATTGGGGGAGGTCGCCTCTTCTGCGTATGAAGTGGCGTTATTTCGCCTGGCTTTTGCTTTGGCCTTTTTCGGGGCCCTGAGAATAGGGGAGCTGGTGTCCCCTAGTCGGTGCAAAGGGGGAGGGGTCCAGGCTGAGGATGTGGAGGTTAGCGGGGGTGAGGTTAGATTTTTGATTCGGCGATCTAAAACGGACCAGGCAGGCAAGGGAAAAAGAGTGGTCTTGTGGCTGGTTCCCGGGGCCTTAATGTGCCCAGTAGAGCGAGTGTGGGCGTTTCGGGCCTTGCGGAGGGTCTCTTGCGGGCCGCTCCTGGTTCACGAGGATGGGTCTTTCGTGTCGCGATTTCAGTTCACGGCAGTTTTTAGGAGATGCGTGGTGGCATTAGGGTTAGACCCAAAGGGTTTCGCACCGCACTCGTTTCGAATTGGGGCAGCCACAGAGGCTGCGGGTTGGGGTTTGAGCCCGGATGTAGTGCGCAGGATAGGGCGCTGGGAGTCCGATCGGTACAGACTTTATGTCCGCCCACATTTGGTGACATGAAGTTGGGGGATAAAGGAGGGATGCAGGACGGAGGGTTTGTTTTTCATGTGTTGTGGTTTTCTGTTTTATCATTATAGAACATTCCCCTCTCCTCGTCTGGATCCTGGGTCACTCGTACGTCTATTGGGGAGCGGAGCGGGCGGAGCTTCGGCCGACTGGGCGTCAGTTGGGGATACCGAGGAATGTGGCGTCAGTGCGGTGGTTGGGAAGGCGAGGTATGCGGTGGATGGGGGTTGTGCCCGAAGTCATGCGCTTTGCGGCATTGGTTAGACCTCCGGATGTCCTGGTATTACATGTAGGGGGGAATGATTTGGGTTTAGTGACCTCTAGGGAGCTGATCCGTTGTATCAAGGGGGACCTTTTGCGTTTGTGGGCGGAATTTCCGGAGATGGTTGTGGTATGGTCGGACATCGTGTATCGACATCACTGGAGGGGAGCTCGCTCTGTGGATAGTTTAAATCGGGCGAGAGTAAAAGTGAACCGGGCGGTGGCAGGTTTCGTGGCCAGGAATGGTGGTGTGTTCATTCGGCATATTGAGTTGGAGTCGGGTGAGAGGAATTTGTGGAGATCAGACGGGGTTCACCTGACGGCAGTGGGCCTTGATTTGTGGGCGTTAGGTATACAGGAAGGCATCGAGAGGGCAATTGGCTTGGTGGGGGCCTCGCATGCATGAGGTTTCATGGCATGCTCGTGGTGGCGGCAGGGGTGCTTGGAGTTGGATGAGGAGTTTGGGTGATGGAGTCATTAGGTATATGACTTCCTCAGTTTTTGGTCTACGTTGACCCGGCCTGGCGAAGGTGGGGCTCTTTCAGGCTGGTATCCCTGGAGAGCGAATTGGGTGAGCCATCTAGTATGGCTTTTGGACCTCCGAGTCAGTGGAATGCGGCTGGGGGTAGGATGCTTTGTCCCTTCGGGGATTTTTGGTCGCCAGGTCGTTTTTAGCTCCAAGGACCTCTGCCCCAGTGGGAATGGCACGTTGTTGCCTGGTTACGTTGGGTTGAGTTTTGGTTAATGTGTATGTATTTATTAGATGGTTATTTATGTATATATATTTATATGCAAATAAAGTTGTATGTTGTATTTTTGTTAATAAACGGCTGCTGTGGCCATTTCATTCCAATCGGTGGTCGGAGTATTTATTTGATGAAGGCTGGTCACGAGCAGCGGGTAAGAGGTGAAAGGGAGGGGGTTCTGGGGGTTTGGGGGGGGATGGCGTGGCATGACCCGGCACGCTGGGCGCATGTAAATGAGCTGGGCGGTCGCGCGCGCGTGTCGGGGGCGGAGCTTAAGCGCGGAGGTCTGGGAGGCTTCCTCTTCCGCCCAGGGATTCAGTGGCGCGGCGCCAAGCAGCAGTCCCGCCCTCCCTCCCTAATAAGGAGTTTATTTGTACAGGAGTGGGTTGCAGGTAGGCGTCATGGTGGCCTTTGGCGGCAGGGGTGCTTGGAGTTGGATGAGGAGTTTGGGTGTTGGAGTCATTAGGGATATGACTTCCTCAGTTTTTGGTCTACATTGACCCGGCCTGGCGAAGGTGGGGCTCTTTCAGGCTGGTATCCCTGGAGAGCGAATTGGGTGAGCCATCTAGTATGGCTTTTGGACCTCCGAGACAGTGGAATGCGGCTGGGGGTAGGATGCTTTGTCCCTTCGGGGATTTTTGGTCGCCAGGTCGTTTTTAGCTCCAAGGACCTCTGCCCCAGTGGGAATGGCACGTTGTTGCCTGGTTACGTTGGGTTGAGTTTTGGTTAATGTGTATGTATTTATTAGATGGTTATTTATGTATATATATTTATATGCAAATAAAGTTGTATGTTGTATTTTTGTTAATAAACGGCTGCTGTGGCCATTTCATTCCAATCGGTGGTCGGAGTATTTATTTCATGAAGGCTGGTCACGAGCAGCGGGTAAGAGGTGAAAGGGAGGGGGTTCTGGGGGTTTGGGGGGGGATGGTTGGTTTTGGCGCAGAGCAAGCCTCAGTGGTGCTCAGGGTCATGTAAAACACGCATTGGCGTTCAGATGAGTGATCGCCTATGCGTGTTTTCATGCTTCTTTCGGATCTGTTCAAAGAATTGACATGTCAATTCTTGATCCGTTTGACGCAGCAAGCACCTTATTTAAAATTATAGGGTGCGATCCTGCTGCATCCAACACGCATCCAAACACGCACCTGTGTGTTGGATGCATTTTGGATGCAATTTATTGAGCGCTTTTGAAATGGATCCAAAATGGATCCAAAACTGGATACAACACACCCTGTGAACATACCCTAAGACAAAGCACAGATGGAGGAAAAACTAAGTCAGTGTTACAGGTGTGCAAGCATGGCTACACCTAGCCTTTCTGCTGAATGAAGAAAAGACTGGAATAGTACCTTTAACCCCTTAGGGTATGTTCACACGGTGTACTGTGGTGCGTCCAGTACGAATCGCAGTACACCGTATGTTTTGGGAACTCGCACTTTGGGATCCGCGCGTACATGTCAGGTCATTGGGAGTCCCAATCCCCGAACAGAGCAGGGGAAAGCCCTTTGAATACGCTGCGGTCACAAAGGGAGTGGAGATTCCCCCCTCTTTCCGGCACTTGCAGAGGCTGCGCTGGAAACAGGGCTGTGAAGTACAGCTCTGTTCTCAGCACAGCTGTGGCGCCAGTAGTCGTAAAACCCGATGTCTGCAGCGATGGCAAAAAACGTTGCTTAACGGGTTAACACTGCCCCAAAGAAGGAAATACCTCTGCAAAGACAAATATATATGGCCTTTAAAGCTAATATGGCAATTCAAAAGCACGACTCTTTAAGGCCATATTCACATGTGGTATATTTGCTTTAGAGCACTAAAATCTACAACATAATAAAGTATTGTACAGGTTGTCCTGTAACAAGGCCTACAGGAGATGATGACTCATTAAGTTGCTGAAGGATTTGACTTAGTCTAAACCAAGGAGGAGAGTATAAGGGATTGTTCTTTACCCTTAAATGGCGCAGGATGGTCCAGACTTTCCCACGGGCAGTCCCCGGTCATTACACTTTGATAAGACTTCACTAGCAACAGCAAACATGAAGCTCAATGTCTGACACCAAAGTCAGGATACCAAAACATGGCAAGAAATTGTAGTCATATGAAGAGCAAGGGATGTGGCAGGCAATATTTAATCAGCAATGCCAGACAGGCAAATATCATGTAATCAATATGCAGGCTAGGTCATGAAGGTTTAATATAATAACTATAATAACAAAAAGATTCAGATACTTTAAAAAATGTGACACATAGGGCCACATGCAGGCCCGGACTGACCATAGGGCAAACCGGGCATTTGCCCGGCGGGCCGCTGGCGTCCGGGCCGCAGGGCCGGCTCGGATCGCCCGCCGAGGAGGACGGTGTTCCCCCCCGGCGGGCCCCGAGTGCCGGCACCGGTCTGTGGCGCTACAGGGGCCGCAATGGTCGCATCAGCGACCGGACCCCTGTGGCAGGGGGCCGACAAGCCCCCCTCGCCACATGGCTGCACGGCCGGGTCACTGACCCAGCCATGCAGCCATCACGGCCGCCGCCTGCACTGCGCGGTGCAAGCAGCAGCCGAGGCTGAGCATCTGGGATCTACTGATCCCGTCTGCTCAGCTCCCAGGAGGCCGCTGGGCAGGCGCGCGATGCGATGACATCATCGCGCGCCCGCTCCGCGGCCCCGCTCTCTGCAGTGAGTGGCCACCGGCTCCGGAATGAAGAGTGAAGAGGAGGGGACAGCCGGTGTCCTGGTGAATATTACTTTTTTTTTTTTTTTTTTTACTTTTTACTGTCCCTGGCTGTCCATAATTGCCCTGCCCTGGCTACCTATATACAGCCCTGGCTATATACAGCCCTGCCCTGGCTACCTTTATACAGCCCTGCCCTGGCTACCTATATAAAGCCCTGCCCTGGCTACCTATATACAGCCCTGCCCTGGCTACCTATATAAAGCCCTGCCCTGGCTACCTATATACAGCCCTGGCTACCTATATAAAGCCCTGCCCTGGCTACCTATATACAGCCCTGTCCTGGCTACCTATATACAGCCCTGTCCTGACTACCTATATACAGCCCTGCCCTGGCTACCTATATAAAGCCCTGCCCTGGCTGGCTATATGATACCCTGCCCTGGCTACCTATATAAAGCCCTGCCCTGGCTACCTATATACAGCCCTGCCCCGGCTACCTATATAAAGCCCTGCCGGTGTCCTGGTGAGTATTACTTTTTTATTTATTTTTTTAATTTTTACTGTCCCTGGCTGCCAATAATTGACATGCCCTGTCTAACTATATACAGCACAGTCTATATAAAGCCCTGACCTGGCTACCTATATACAGCACAGCCCCGGCTAACTATATAAAGCCCTGCCCTGGCTACCTATATAAAGCCCTGCCCTGGCTACCTATATACAGCCCTGCCCTGGCTACCTATATAAAGCCCTGCCCTGGCTACCTATATAAAGCCCTGCCCTGGCTGGCTATATGATACCCTGCCCTGGCTACCTATATAAAGCCCTGCCCTGGCTACCTATATAAAGCCCTGCCCTGGCTACCTATATAAAGCCCTGCCCTGGCTATATGATGCCCTGCCCTGGCTGGCTATATGATACCCTGCCCTGGCTACCTATATAAAGCCCTGCCCTGGCTATATGATGCCCTGCCCTGGCTACCTATACCCTGCCTGGCTATATGATGCCCTGCCCTGGCTGCCTATACCCTGCCCTGGCTGCCTATACCCTGCCCTGGCTGCCTATACCCTGCCCTGGCTGCCTATAATAGCACTGCCTACCTATACGCTGCCTTTAATAGCCCTGCCTACTTATACAGTCCTGCCTGACTATATACTGTCCCTGACTGTCCCTGTCTGCCTATAAGTGGCCCTGTCTGCCTGTATACTGGCCCTGCCTGCCTGCATACTGTCACTGCCTGCCACTTATCTGTCATTTTTTAATTTCTAATTTTTAGGGTCTAACATACGCTGTTTGGGGAATTGATAGGAAAGTGCTAGAAGAGAGAGGAGTCTAAGATGTATTTGTTGTAAATTCTACAGGGACGAGTAGTGACCACTAGAAGAGGACACTGCATGCTGTACTGGACAGAGAAAGAAATGGAAGAGAACAACAAGGGAAGACGCCATGGAGGTTTGTGCCAGAAGGAGAAGAAAAGGAGAAGAAAACAACTCCCATCAGAGATGACGTCTCCGGTGAGTCCCTGCTGCCAGGGGTCATTTTACTTCTATGTTGAATCAGGGGTTTCTCTGCACCACTGTTTCTTTTTTACTTGTGTGTAGGGGGCTCTCACACGGAGCGGTTTTGGTGCATTTTTTGATGTGTTTTTTTTTTTTGTGCAGAAATGTTCAGCATTAACTGCTTTGCCTTTCTGCACAAAATGCACCAAAAACTCTCCGTGTGAAAGCAGCTTTATAGTGTAGTTTATTTTAGAAAGTGGTGAGGTGCGAGAACAATGGGAATTTTGTAAGCGGATATTGTATGTGGGCTGCTGGGGGCTTAGTGCCAGGGCTGATTTTTATTCCCAGTCCGGCCCTGTTTAAGTCTAAAATTCACTTTTTTGCCCATAGTTACCTATGGGCAAAAAAGGGAGTTTTAGACCTAAACGGTTTTAATACACATGGCCTATAATATGTAACCTGTGTCAGAGACCCTCCTGCCCTCATATAGTTATGGCATTATCAAGAAATATCTCTTGTTCACAGAGGAAAAACAGATACAAGGAAGGTATAATCTGCTCTGTTAAGCCATGTGTTAAGCCCTACCTAAGTAAGCAGGGGGTTTAAAGAGTGTAATATGGATTTATCAGGGCAATGGCCCTGCATTTGGTTATGTAGGGTGGTAGGGCTTAGCACAGGGCTTATTGAGGACAAATTGTACCTTCCTTGTACCTGTATTTTGCTTATTCACCAATAATATTAAATGGATTTTCTGAAATAAAAAGGTCCACAAACAATAAATCATATAAAGCCATAAAATCAATATTTTATTTGTGTTATTCATATATCCCAACTTTTAGAGATTGCAAAGAGGGACACATCAGGCCATGCTTCTGACCACACTCAAATACATGACAGCACACCAGGACACACCTCTAACCACACCCAAACACATACATGCCAACTTTTTATACAGCCAAAAAGGGACACATTTTTAGGATTGCATTGTATCCAATGATGAAATATTAAGCAAGTTGTTATCTAATATACAGTTAGGAAGCAATCAGATTATTGACGCAAATCTATTTCCCAAATGAAAAAAAGGGACATTTATAGAGCTAAGAGGGACAGAGGGAAAAGGTTTAGAAATAGGAACTGTCCTTCCAAAATATGGACACTCAGAAAGTATTGTGTTATTAAAATTTAAGACAGTCGTCTGATAAATTTTGGTCAGGCCTAGTGATGAGCGATTGCGTCGACTATTGTCATCGGATCGATAGTCGATAATAGATTATTGCCGATAACCATTAAAGTCGATGGGAGAGGAACAACACCTTCATTCTTACACCCAAACAGGGATGGAGAAGCTGGAATTAACATCCACAACAGTAAACTGTATACGTGCTACATCTTATGCAACACAATTAGGCAACAAGAGTCACAGAAAAAAACTCTCAAACTATTTAATATCCCTGTCCTTTACTACAGCATTACCCTTAAACCTGCATGACCCACAAATTAAAAAGTGCCAGAAGGCAGTATGATTTGAACCATCATTTTACTTGAACTGGACATTGACAATCCCTGTCCTGGAACGCAGCATGACCCTTAAACCTGTCTGACCCACAGAGTGGCGGAAAAAAAAGTGACGGAAAAAGGAGTCTTTTAACCACCATTTTTAGGATGGAATCCCACCACATCTTTGTTTCTCTTTTTTTTAATTGTATTAATTGGGTTGTCTCACTACAGGGATTGCTAGCTATGTTAAAGATCTTGCAAAAACAAGTCATTTTGCCATATGTGTCCATTAACAGTGTCCTACCTATTCCTGTTTTTGACAGCACCATCACCTTTGAGCCACTCTTGACAATTGTGAAGAACAAATGTCTGTTAGAAACCACATTTTCTACAATAGGACCTGTAGTATAGCTGCATTTCACAGCAACATGCCCCCAAAAATTCAAAACATGATCCTTGAGCCACTCTTGACGATTGTGAAGAGCAAATGTCTGTTAGAAACCACATTTTTTAGAATAGGACCTGTAGTATAGCTGCATTTCACAGCAACATGCCCCAAAAAATTCAAAACGTCACCCTTGAGCCACTCTTGACAATTGAGAAGAACAAATGTCTGTTAGAAACCACATTTTTTTTTATAATAGGACCTGTAGTATTGCTGCATTTCAAATCAGCATGACCCAAAAAATTATAAAAATGACTTCTCAGGGGGGGGGGGGCGTGGTTTGACATGGCCACGTGAAGACGTCTCCTTAAGAGCTCCTCTGCCAGTAGCTGAGAATCCACCGGCATCAGCCCTAGTATCATGGGCAAATCGTTCAAAAAGCACAAGTCCAGCTCGGAGACAGCCACTGACTCTGCCCAGGGGGACATTAGTCAGTATTTTGTGCGGTATGCGGCCCTTATGCCCATGGACGACCCGTCGGAGCATGGATCCCAAGATGGCCGCCCGGCCCCAGCAGCTGCCGAGAGACGCCGCACGGCTCCTGATCCCGGGAAGCACCCTTCACCGTTCAGCCCGCACGAAGAGGGAGACTCAGCTCTCCACACTCCTACCTGCAGCTCCGGGTGCTCCAGGATGTCCGGGTGATGGTCGCGCTGCCCGCGCTCTGATGGCGCCGGATGCGGCCTACACTGCTGTCGGCCCGGACCTGCAATCGCCGCTTTCTTCCTCCGCTGTGACTTCTCCTCCGGTGACGCTGGCGAATGGATCTTCGGCGCCTGCCGCCACGGGTACCCAGCCAGCCCCGCAGCCTGCTGCAACACTACAGGAGCCGGTGAGTCACAGGCCTGTGACGCGCTCCGCGCTGGGAGACGGAGCAGCTGGCGCTTCTCCTCCGGCGGGCCCGCAAGTGCAGAGGCTGCCCTGCACAGACCGGGGAGGCCTCAGGGAAGACGCGGAGATGCATTATGGCCCCTTGCCTTTTACTCCTCCAAGGGAGGAGGCCCCTGGGCCGTCTGCTGATGCTGCTGGAGGCCGTGCATTTGGTGCCCTGCAATCACCTGGGACACTCTCCTCATGTGGGGGGGCCTCCACGGGCTCAATCCCCAGCGTCAGACTCCCAGCTCTCTGCAAGGGCTGGTCCCCCAAATACCGGGGCATCTGAAGGCCTGAGTAGGCCCTTTGTCCCAGATTGGGCCACTCCCACCTCCTGCACCCCATGTGGCCCTAATATGACGCCTGGTCGGGGCCCTGACCACCATTCCCCATCATGGTCTACAGGTTCATCCTGGGGAGAAGATGTTTGCCGAGCCCACTATGGTGGTGTCACGGGGATACAGCCTCCATTGGCAAATGTGCTGCCTGCTTTCATGTCCAGCCCCTCTTCATCTCCTGCCCTCTCGGCTGCCTCACCACCCCAGGTGAGGGAAGGCCCGCAGACTAGCCTGGACAATGTCACTCTAGTCTCCGATTCCTTGGGCAGGGGGCCCTCTGCTCACCCTCAGGGAGCCGCACTTAATTCTTCTGTATCAAATCTGGGGACTGCAGGGCCACCTGATGCTGCAGCATGTAGGCCTGTAATGCTGGCAGATCTCCAACTTCTTACTCAGGACCTCCCCACCAGAAAGGACATATCTTCTATGATGAATAAGCTCCTGGAGGAATGGAGGAAAGAGTTTAACCAATTCCGTTCTGAACTGTCCTCTATGTCTACCAGGGTTGACACCCTTCAGCAGGCTCAGGACTCTTCTTCCTCCACTCTCTCTGCGCTACAGGGTGTAGTGCAGCAGCATTCATCTCAACTATTTGCCCTTCAACAACATCTGGATGATGTAGAGAATAGAGGGAGGAGAAATTATCTGAGGATCCGGGGCCTTCCAGAATCGGTGCCCGCTTCTGATCTGTACTCCACTGTATCACGTATTTTCAATACCATCTTGGATCATGACCCAAATACCTATATAGAGATGGACCATGTTCACAGGGCCCTTTTTCCTCCCAGCAAGGACCCCCAGCACCCAAGAGATGTAGTATGCCGAGTCCATTTTTTTGTCCTCAAGGAGAAAATCCTTCAAAAAGCTCGCACACGTCGCACCTTGTCTTACCGGGACCATCAGATACAGATCTTCCCGTATTTATCCCACCATACCCTGGCTCAGCGGGCCATGTTGAAGACCATCCTCAACGCTTTAAAGGAGAGAAACATCCCGTACAGATGAGGGTTTCCTTTTGCACTTATTGTTCGCCGGGGGAGCGCACCTATACCTTGCTTTCTCCTGAGGATCTGCCGGCGTTCCTAAGGGACTTGCAGCTTCCGGACATTTCTATGTCTAACTGGTCCTCGGTGACTCTGACAATGGGGCGGGCGGATGGGGCTCGGGGTGCCGCATCTTCTCCCTGTCTGGTTGATCAGGGTCTCCCACCCAGATGACCCCGCTCTGCAGGCTCTCGCTCGGTCAAAACTTATTTAGTCACCAGCGCGGGTTCTACGTCCACCTCTGGTCAAGGTAATGCTTCTTGAGAGAGTTGAGTTGCACCCTTTCTATGTGTCTTTCGCTTGCTGGGTTAAAGTTGTGGGCAGTATGCACTCTCTCACTTTCTTTTTTCTTTGTGGGAAATATATTTTGTGGTGCCTCTGCTTCTCCAAAGGTTTAACCCCTATCTAGCGAAAGCTTGAGTCTGACTGATTTGCATTGTAACATTTACTTTAGATGCCCTTTATGCAGTAATGTTGGATTCTCTTTCACAGGTTTAATTCATTGCTATACGGGAGCTGCTTCTTGACATGCCTGGTATGCGCATCCCCCAAATAGGGTTAGGACTACCTTCTGGCCATATGTGGGCCACCTGGTCTTCCTGGTTTCGGAGACTATTTGTAGCTTTCTTGAGCAGGAGTTTATTGTTTTTTCTGTTTTACCTATATGTATCCCCCTCCTGCCTGTTCTTCTTCCTTTCTTTTTCCTTCCCCCCTTCTCTTTTTTTCGTTCTTCCCTGCCGGGTGCTGGAGATGTGTGACACATTTACTTTTTTCAAGCTAGATGGGAGATCTTAAGTTGATATCCTTCAACGCTAAGGGCCTTAATATGCCTAGGAAGCACTCCCAAATCCTTTATCATTTTCACCGGCAGAAGGCACATATCTTGTGCCTTCAGGAGACACATTTTAAAGTGGATCATGCCCCCTTAATAAAAGACAGACACTTCCCCCAGTGTCATTTTGCTAACTGTCCCCACTCCAAAACTAGAGGGGTGGCTATCGCCTTTCTTAAATCACTGTCTCATCGGGTGATAGACTGCATCCCTGATTCGGAGGCTAGATATCTCATTCTAATCCTTTATATCAACGGTCACGATTTTACAATTGTTAACGTCTACGCCCCAAATCAGGGGCAGGTCACCTTTCTGCTGGAGGTCCTCGATGAGTTGCACTCACGGGCCAGGGGTACTATTTTGTTTTGTGGGGATTTCAACCTCACCCTTGACCCAACCTTGGATAACTCGTCTGGATGCTCTTCAATGGCCTACTCCGCTATTGAAAGAGTTAAGAGGGCCCTTCTCCAATTTCAGTTAGTGGATGGATGGAGGCTTCAACGTCCGTCCGACAGGGATTATAGTTTCTTCTTGTCACCCCACAACACATATAGTAGAATCGATTATATTTTACTCCAACATAGTGCTCTCCCATGGCTGCGATCATCCTCCATAGGTAATGTGCTATGGTCGGACCACGCACCGATCTCCATTTCTTTGCACGTCCCTTTTTTCTCCACGCAGGCCAGGCCTTGGATACTCAACGAGTCTCTGCTGCAGGATTCTGTATGTTTGGCTCAGGCAAACGGTTGAGCATTTTAGGTCGGATCATGCTGACGACCCCACCTCCCCTCTTTTTAAGTGGGAGGCGCTGAAATGCGTTCTCCGTGGCATCTTGATTAAACACGGTAGTCGCCTCAAAAAAGCTTGGTCTGCAGCGATTGTTAAGGCGTTGCAAAAGGTAACCTCGATTGAGCTCCTACACAAACAAGCTCTTTCCGCCGCTGTGTTGCAGGATTTACTGCTGGCCAGATTGGAGGTGCGTCTACTGTTTGAAGCTTCCTGGGGTAGACTTTTGCAATTGGGACGTAGCAAGTTTTACTAATATGGCAATAAGAGTGGTCGACTTTTGGTGAGGGCAATTAGGAACAGGGCGACACAATCCTTTGTCACTGGTATCAGGAATAGCACAGTCAACCTTCTTCATTCTACTTCCGAGATTGCGTGTGAGTTTCAGTTATACTATTCCAAGTTGTACAACCTCCCAGGTGGCTGGGCCCGTTCTCCCTCATCGGGATGGGAGCTCCCTTCCCCGTTTCCGACCCTGCTGACTGAAATTATTCAGAAGCTGGAGGAGCCTTTCTCAGAGGGGGAGTTGGAGTCGGCCATCGGGGCCCTCCCCAGTGGAAAGAGACCTGGGCCCGACGGATTCACTGGTAAATTTTATCAAGTTCTGCGCCCCTCTTTTGCCTCAGTTCTTCTGAGTGCTTTCAATTCAGCCTCGGCCTCTTCGCCTTTCCCTGGGGAGGCCTCCATGGCCCATATTACGGTTCTGCCTAAACCAGGTAAGGACCCACAGGTCTTTGGCAGCTACAGACCGATTTCCCTTCTTAATGTAGATCTTAAAATTTATGCCAAAATCTTGGCGAATCGTCTTAACCCCCTTTTGCCAACCTTGATCCACTCGGATCAAGTGGGCTTCACCCCGGGTCGTGAGGCTAGGGATAATACGTTAAAAACGTTAGATATTATCCATCATGCCCAGCTACATGGAGAGCCCTTGATGATCCTGTCTTTAGATACTGAAAAAGCGTTCGACAGGATCTCTTGGGTCTCTTTGGCTGATACCCTTAAACACGTGGTATTTGGCCCCACCTTTACCACCAAGGTATTAGCACTATACCAGAACCCCTCTGCGAAAGTCAAAGTTAATGGAGCCTTATCGAGCCCCTTTTAATATACGCAAGGGAAACCAGCGGGATGCCCCTTGTCCCCGTTGTTGTGGGTTTGATCATGAAACCTTTCGGGCCCGCTGTGGGGTCCAACCGGCTTTAGGGGAAACGATTGGCGGAGGGGTTTAAATACTCTGCTTTTGCGAGACCTGCTAATTTATCTAAAAGACCCCTTTTTTCTTCCCTTCCTGTTGTCCGGTTTGGATGGATTCAGCTTATGGCCCAAATTACAAGAAAAAATTTCGAAATCTGGGGGCTTTGTATTTTCCTCCCGTACCGTCCAGGCCCCTTTAATCCAAATTTTTCTTTTTCCTGGCCTAAAAAAAACAACTCGTTTTTTGGGGGATTAAAAATTCCATCTGACATGTTGGGGGTTGGGGTGGTGGTGATTTTTCAGGTTTTGGGTGAGTGAATATTTTTAAAAGGGTCCATTTTTCCCAAAATGTTATTTTTGCTCCAGAAGTTCCAATTTCTTTCCCTCCCTCCTTTTGGATGAGCTTCGCGAAGTTTTACGGGCCATACATTCTCGCCCCCCAAGACTCAAAAGGGGAGGTGCTAGACCAAGCGGTTGGTGGCGTGGGCCCCTGCTGATTGTTTTTTTTTATTCTTGCGCTGCCATGTAGGTTTTTTCTGATTAAGTCCTCAGGATAAACTAGGGTTAAATCCCCAAATGGTTTCTCCTCAGGTCTTAATTTTCTCCCTTGGGCTAATGACCTTTCAACCCGAACCCCTAAATCTTTGTCTTTCACTACAGCCAAACACTCTTTCATATTGAAATCTAACACCCCCAAAAACCCTTTTTTAGTTTAAAGGGCCCCCTGTTTCCTATTTTTAGATAACCAAATTTTTTTCCCTCGGGTTTTCCAAATTCTTTCTTATTCTAGTTCCCCCCGTCCTCTCTTTCAACTCCGCAGGGGGCTTTGTTCCCTTTCGGACCCCAAACCAAGGCCTTCCCCCTTTTAGGTACCATTTGAATTACCCGCAGCTTCGGCACTTTTTACCTCTATATAGAAAGGTATTTCCTGGGCACTTTCTTTTTTGAGGCTGTGTTGCTCCCCTTTTTCCTAAACATTTAAACTCCTTGCTCTACCAGTGGTAATTCCTCCCCTTGTCAGGACCTTCCCCTTATGTAAGCTTGGGAAAGGGGGCGCGGAGGCCCTTTTCGGTGGACCAATGGAGAAAGTGCTTCTTCCACTCATAAGGCGTAATTGCCTGCAAAGCGCAGGAAACAAGTTTTAAAATATTGTCAAGTGGTATGAGTCCCGACCCTGTTCATAAGGGTACCCCCAATGCCCCCAGACACATTTTGGAGTTTTAAACCCTGGAGGTGGGGGTGCCACCTTGAAACCCTTTTTGGGAGAAAGCCCTGGCCCCATCTGGGACTGTTGGGAATTTCTATCCCGATAGCCCGGAGACAGTTTTATTATTATGATCCCTTTTGTCGAAATCCCTTAAAAGAAATCGTTAACGAGACATCCCCTCACGGCGAAGACTGTGTTTCCCCCGCCGCTGGCATCAGTTGTTCCCCCATCGTTACTGAATGGGTGGAGGAAATATCTTCCATTAAATGCATGGAGGAGCTGATTGCTCAGTCTCCAAAGAAGTTATAGACCTAGTACATGGAGCCAACCGCCAGCAATCCTCCCCGGAATTTCAGTCCCTCCTGGGGTAGGTGGGATCTTCTTTCCAGTCTGTCATTCCCTGTATATTAGAGCCCTGGCTGCCTCCTATCAGGCCCTTGGTCATTGTGGTTTTTGTAGAAAGGACCCTCCCGTTCTGCAGTTATTAACATGATGTTTTGCGCCTCTCCGGCGCCCGGCGGTGCTGAACTCTTTCCCTCCCTTCCCTTCCTGTTCCTTTTTTGTTTTATGGTTATGGTAATTTCAAGACCACTTAGATATGGAGATGCACAGCCCTCTACCCTGTTATGGGCCGCGGGGTTAGTTCATCTCCGCTTTCCGACTATGAGAATATAATTTGTTCTCGAGTCGGCTTCACATCAGTGGTCTCAGCAGAGTAGGACTACATGTCGATGCGACTCTCATAGACTTGTTTCCCGTACCGACATTGTAGTGCCTCTGTTCATTTTCTACCCGTATGTGTGGCGGCTGGGTAGTGGATCCGCCGGACAACCGCAAGCGATGGTAGCTAAGCCACGCCAGGGAACGGAATCTAAGTAGCCCCCGGTTTTCACCAGAGCCCGCCGCAAAGCGGGATGGACTTGCTGCGGCGTGAGGCTACCAAGTCGTCCCCCCTGACGTGACTTGCTTGCGGTGGCGGCCGAGGTGCAGCGAGGTACAGAAGCGTAGTCCGGGAATCGTAGTCATGGGCAAGCAGAAGGTCAGGGCAGGTGGCAATGGTTCGTGGTCGTGGACAGGCAGGAAGGTCAGGGCAGGCGGCAGAGGTTTGGAGTCGGGAAAATGTAGCAAGAGGTCTGGTACACGGTAGGGCGAGAACACACTAGGGAACGCTTTAGCTAAGGCACGAGGCAACATAGATCCAGCACGGAAGTGACGTGGGTGCAAAACTTATATAGGGACAGCGCCCGGCAATTACCCCATTACCAGTGCACTGTCCCTTTAAATGTACGTGAACGCGCGCGCGCACGCGCTAGGGTGCGCGCACGCGCATTCCGGCCGGCAGGGGACGAGGACCGGATGGGAGCAAGGCCAGGTGAGTGGATGGGACGGGTGGCGCCACGAGCGGCAGTGCGGACCGCGGGGCCCCCCGTCCCCGCCGGGGACCCGCCGCGGGGAGCGCGGGTGCGACCGCGGTCCGAACCACGGACCGCGGCGCAACCCGTTACAGTACCCCCCCCTTAGGCCTCCCCACCTTTTTAGGCCGCAGAAATCTGAGGATGAGGTCCCGATTCAGGATATTGGATTCCGGCTCCCAGGATCTCTCCTCAGGTCCGAAGCCCCTCCAATCCACGAGGAAGAAACGTCTCCCTCTGACCGTTTTCATATCTAAAATGTCCTTTACCTCGAAGATGTCAGTGGATTCGGCTACTGGGGAAGGCGTCACATTCTTCCGAGAGAACTGGTTCAGCACCAGAGGCTTAAGGTGGGACACATGAAATGCGTTGTGGATCCGGAGAGATGGAGGCAATCAGAGCTTGTATGTCACGGGGTTCAACTGCCGAAGAACCTTGAAGGGTCCGAGGAAGCGAGGGCCCAATTTAAGACTAGGGACCTTCAGGCGCATATATCTTGATGAGAGCCAAACTTGGTCCCCAGGAAGAAACGTCGGGGCAGGTCTTCTCTTTTGTCCGCCTGAGACTTCATACGGGCGAAGGCCCGAAGTAGAGAATGTCGCGTCTCCTGCCAGATGGCCTTGATATCCCGAACCTGGTCGTTGACAGCGGGCACATTCGAGTTAGGAGGAGGGGGAAGGGGGGGGGGGTGCGGGTGGCGGCCATAGAAAAAAAATAACGGGGAGACGCCGGCAGCATCCGAGTCCCGATGGTTATCTGCAAATTCGGCCCACGGGAGCCGCTCGGTCCAGTTGTCCTGACATCCGGACACAAAGTGACTCAGGTATTCTCCCAGAATCTGGTTCACCCTCTC
>JAODAL010043525.1:0-33753 GCA_025379985.1 Phyllomedusa bahiana
CTGCGGGGAGAGGGAGGGATCTTTTGGGGGATGTGCAAAAAATTTATGACGGGGAACAAAAGTTTTTCTCTGAAAAAAACTCCCTTCAAAATGAGCTTTGAAAAATGTCTGGTGAACCCACCCCAACCCAAAAAAACACAAAGGGCTCGACCCCCGGTTTTTTTTGGACCCTAGCAACGCCCCGGGGGGGTTTCCTTCACATCCCCCGCAGATCAGCGACTCTGACAAAAAATGGCTCCCCCCTTTTCAAAAGAGCTTTTCAAAAAAATAACATTTTCAATAGACGATCAGTGCAATACATTGATCCATCAACATGACCAAACCCCTCTCCAACAGTCCCAACTGCTTCCTGGAGTTTCGGCCTGGCGGCACCTCGGCCCTCCCCCGCCCGGGCCAAGTCCTCCCAAAATTTACGAGTTTAACGTTCACTTGAGTTCTTTAGTAACAGGAACATCTTTTCCCTTTCCCCCGGGGTCTCCACGTTTTGGACAATGTCCCTGTACCTTTGGCACAGCCGATACATCCTCATCAGCAGAGGGGGGTTTTCACCCCCCTGGAACCCCGGTTTGGGCTGGATTTTGTGGCTTCCGAAAGAAAACAGTCAAAAAAACCCCTCCTGTGCTGTGGGAAAACCCCCGCGAACTCCCTTGTGGGGGTGGCAGCGTTCCCGGGAGAATTTGGTTGCCCTTGGAAACAGAAAGCAATTTTCCCTTAGGCACTCCTTTTTTATTGGGCGTACATTTATCCATCCTTTTTGGCTTTTTAGACGCTAATCAGTGGGGTCCCCCCCCCCTGTTCTTAAACTTTAACAAGGACAATTCGGGCCTTCCCTTTTAACAGTGGTAAAACAGTCCTGCAGGGGGATTTTCTGGACTGGGCTTTACACCTGGGCCACCTCGGGCCCCCCCCTGCCAGAAAAGCGAAAAGTCTCTCCCAAAGTATATTTCCCACCCCAGCCCCCAAATATCTGAACCTGACGACGCCCCAAGAAAATCTCAAAACAAAAAACCACAGTCTCCCCAGGTCCGGGTCGCGTCCCCATAAAGGGATTACTCCGGGTCAATTCTGGAGACTTTCTCCCCAAACCAGATCAACCTCAAATGGCCCACCCACCGCCATTCGGGGGTCCTTACTACTTTTTCAAAACGGCAAAACCACCCCTTCTGGGGAGGAGGGGTTGCTCCGGGAAAAAAAAAAAAATGGTCCTTTTTGACTTCTTTGCCCCGCCTGGGTTTTGGGTTGGGTTAAGGTGGGGAGGTACAGTTTGTGGGGGTCGGGGGTGTACAACAAAAAGACCAGCCCCCCCCACCGGAATTTATTTGGGTTTGGTAAGGGTGCTGCTTGTGGGTGGCCCCGGGGGTGCAAACCACAAAAGACCCCCTCCCCTCCAGGATTTTGGTTGCTTCCTGGCCCCCAGTTTCCCCCAGCGGGTTAAAAAGTTCATAAAGCCCGTCTCTTTCCAGAAAACACACATCCCTGGCGGGGGGTCGGCCCTTCAAAGGGGCTTAGCAACCTATGCATTTTGTGGATCAGAAACCATCCTTTCCCAAGCACGTCACTTTTTAGAAGCAGTAGTGGTTTCGCTGCTGGCCTTTAATTTTCCCCGCCCCCCAAAAAAATGTGCAAAAATTCACCAGTCCACTTTCGCCTCTTTTGCCCGTTTAATTGTCAAACCTCAAAAGGGACAATTTTGGGACTGCGCCAATTCAGTTACTTGGGCATCCTGAGCCGATGTCCCATTCATACCTCCCCCTATGTAAGGTTCACTTGTTCGGCCCCCATCTTGGCCCGCCTGGGGGGAACTCTGCTCCGGTCCCGCTTTGGGAAACGGAAAGCAATGAACAGGTTCTCTTTTAATTGGCCCCGAGCTTATTCTTCAACACGCAAAACTATACAGCAAACAAAATAAATCCAGGCCCTCCAGCCACAACTAAACGTCAAATCCCTTTAGCAGTGGGGTTGGGGCTACTACCCACCCCACAAAAAAATTTTATCATACTGTACAATATAGTCCTTGGGCGGTTCCCAAACCTAGGGGAAAACACCCCGGATAAATTCCCAGAAAGGCTGCATTTTCCTCCACGCTGTGAGCCCCTCCCCCATTTGGGACCAAGACCAATTATTTTAAAAGCCTCTGAGTTGGGCAAACAAGGGGCAATTCCTAACTACCACCTATAATTTAAATCCTGGTTACCCCTTTCCAGACTGGACCTTTCCCCCCTGACAACCCCAACTTGGTAACCCGCCTGGAATTAAATGCTGCGAAATAAGTGGGGGAGAAATGCGTCTTTAAGTCGCCCGCCACGATGGGTATTTATAAAAATTTTTTTTGAAACCATTTTAAGCAGGGGAGGGTTGATGATGGATTTTATTGTTTCTATGTTGACTTTCTGGTAAATTAGAAATTTGTTTTAGTTTTATATTTAGATTTATAAATGTCTAAAAAACTAGTAAGTTTTCTACCTTTAATTGCATGCTGATTTAAGTGAGTATAAGGAGAGGAGAAATGAAGGCTTACTTAACCTCTTCTGCTGCTCAAAAGCCAATGACTTCTGAAAATTAGAACAGATTGGAACAGCCTGCCTCCATGACATACAGAAAAAGAACCCTGTGCATCGCACTCACTCAGCTATATTCAGAACTCCCACAGAAGTGAATGAGAAGGTCGGCTACAGGTGCCACGTACAGTCAGAAAAGATCCACTATATTATGCTTTATGTGAACACCACCAGCAAGAGACTTTTGGACTTTTTGAAGAACTTTGGAGGATCTTTATCTTTAAATAGTTTGTAAGGATGAAAAAAGACAAACATCCATCCAGTTCAGTATATTGTGCTGTAGTGCTAGTCCAGAGAAAGGCTTAAAACCCCAATGAGGTAGAAGCCAATTTTTCTAATTTTGTAGAAAAACTTTCTTCCATACTCCAATCTGGCAATCGGAATAAATCCCTGGATTAACAACCCTTCTCCGGAATCCTAGTTGTCACGAGACGTGCCACAGCCCTCGCTCCGGACCGTGGACACGCTCGTGTCTGCACCTCCCATTCCGGCCAGCACTCACCTCTCCCCACTCTTGCTCCACTTTCATCCTCTGCTTCTAGCCAGGGCCCCTGTACCCAGGGACATAATCCACAACAAACCTTTGGATGTGCCACCCCTCAACCACAAATATTTACTGGGACCTTTTAATAATAGTCATGTAGTTAATAGATAATACATGGAGCAAATACCTCACCATATATACTGCTACCAAACAAATCCCACTATACCAAGACCACCATTACTAAACATTACCAAAAACGCTACTACATAAGAAACTGATTATCCTCTCAGAACACAACCACAAATTACCACTGGATAGTGACTGAATAATGCCCCTTTATTATTACTTAATATAGATCTGTATACAACAACCAATATTACTGCCATATAGTGACTATATAGTAGTATATACCAGTTGTACACACGCACTGCAGGCTGTATATTACCTCCATGCAGTGACCATATAGTGGTAGATACCAGTGTACACTGGTTCTGAATACTGTATATTACCTCCATACAGTGACCATATAGTGGTAGATACCAGTTTACACAGGCTCTGCAAACTGTATATTACCACCATACAGTCATCATATAGTGATAGATGCCAGTGTACACAGGCTCTGCAGACACAGTGCAGTGACATCTTGTGACTCACAGGTGACGTTTCTCTGAGGACTCGTTGACTTTCCCGTTTGTTCAGCTCCTTAAAATTAAAAGAGCCAGAGCACCACTGATTACCAATCAACAGTCACTGGATCTTTTATTACGTTGCTTCCTCCAGTACTCCCTGCCAGTTTGTTGTAATTTTCCACTAGTTTGATGATTTGTTGATCCTGACCCCGCAGACTTTCTTGACTTGCTTCTCTGCCTCCACCAACAGTTCTTTGAGATGAGCCCATGAAAGTGGAGAAAGCCCATGAGGAAGAACATACTCATAGATGTTGGCTAATTCTCTGTTTGTACTGCGGCAGCCAGGCTCACTTCAAGGACTGTCTGGTTTGTCGGGGAAACTCCAGGGCCTAGGCTCCATGGGAGAGGTTGTCCGAGGGGAAGATACATCCTTTCCTCACCTAAACATGCCGGTCATGCTAAGCTCCTCATCCAGTGTTGAGTTTCAAGCCTCTGTCTTCCTGGATTCTGGCTCTGCCAAAAATGTCATCAATTCTTTCATTTCCAGATGTCATCTATCAGTGATTCATCTTGATAAGCCTCAGATAATCTCTTACACTAATGAAGAATATCTAAAGAGCTCCATCCAGTGTCATACAGAACTTTGACCCTTCAGGTTGGAGTGACTCACAAGGAGAACATCATGTTCCTCGTGATTCCTGGGAGGACCCAGGAGAACTGTAGAAATAGACTTTTATAGTTCTCCTGGGTTTTTCGTGGCTATGGCTCCATGCCCCCATACTTGACAGGAAAACAGGTGAGGTCACTCACTGGGAGCAACAGTGCCACACCCAGTGTCTCATGCAACCCAACTGTGTGCAACTCCCTGCTCCACTGATGTTTCCAACTTCACTTCAGGGTTTTCAAACTCTGTATCGTCTTTTGTGTAAAGCAAGCAGAGATTCTTCCACCACACCAGGTCTATGACTGTCAGATAAACCTCATGCCTGGCATGACGCCTCCTCATGGAAGAGTGTATTTTTTCTGTTTGCCCAAAACTCAGGTCATGTCAGTCTAATTCAAAGAAAACCTACAAAAGGCTTTATTCACAAGTCTTCTCCTGTCTGTGCCAGTTTCTTCTTCATTGATAATAAGCATGTTTCTTTGTGCACTTGCATCAATTATCAGGGCTTAAATAAAATCACTCTCAAAAACCAATATCCATGGCCCCTGATCTCTGAACTCTTCAATCATCTATGCCAGGATCTTTTCCAATCTCAACTTGCAAGGAGCCTATAACTTAATTAGTTTTTGCAAAGGCGGTGTATGGAAGCCTTCAACAAACATGATTTTCACTTAGACTACCAGGTAACGCCCATTGGATTTTGTAATGTTCCAGAGGTCTTCCAAGATTTAATTAATGAAATTTTTTGTGATCTTCTATATTGCTGTGCTGTGGTCTACCTATGCGACATTTTGTTTTTCTCACCAGACCTCAAGTTCTATTGTGACAATGTGTGATTGGCGCTAGGACGGTTATGAGCCAACCGTCTCTGTGCCAAACTTGAGAAGTGCCTCTTAGAGCAGTCCAATTTGCCTTTCCTCAGCTACATTGTCTCCGACAAGGGGCTGCAGATGGATCCAGCAAAATGTCGTGCTGTTTCTTCCAGTGAGCCTAAGACTGTTGGACTTCAGGCTATCAAAGGTTTCTTTTCCTGGAATTACGCAACTACAATCGTTCAAGTTTTGGAATGCACTCTTATTGTATTCAGGTAAAGCTATACTTCTCTTCTGCCTACCATCCTCAATCCACCGGGCAAGTGAAAAGGGTGAACCAAGTCACTTTGTCTCAATCTGTGAAGAAAATTGGGCTGACCTTCTTCCCTGGGCTAAATTTTCATAAAACCATCTTAATTCTGACTATATTTGAGCTTACCCTTGAGTCTATAGCAGACTGGAAAAATATGTCAAATGACCAGGAAGGATCCTAGAAAGTGTAGACCAAGCTTCAGACTGGGGATCTTTAAGACACCACCTTGTCTTTTGGACGGATCATGAAAGGGGGTCTCCACTTTTTATCTGCCTGAGTCTTGGTCCGAAAGTATACCTAGAGGAGAGACAGCTGGGTCTCTTGCCAGATATGAGCAATTTCTTGGATTTAGGAATCCAAAGCAGGCACATCAGGTGGTAGGCAGGGGGAGCGGAGGGCAAGGATGTCACCCATAAATGATGAAGAAGGGAGAAACTCCAGAGTCAGAACTGAGGTGATTGTATGTAAATTCGTCCCAGGGACGTAAATCAGCCCAATTGTATTGACAGAACAGAGTATAGAGGCAAGTTAATTCCAAGGACTTAGTTCACTCATTCCACTTGACTAAGAGATGGGCGAATCGAATCTAACGAATTGAGGAATTCGTTAAATTTCAGGAAAACTCGGTTCGTAACTAAGTCGAATTTGGGTGATTCGTCGGAACGAAGTGTGCTTTTTCATTGAATAAAATGTGCTTGCGAGCACATGGTTACATGGGGCCAAAGTGCACTCTGGGAGGAAGAAGGCATAGCCTGCATGACATGTGCACGAGATGAAGCCAATCAGAGACCAGCCGGCGGGATTCTGTAGACTCACCGACCCGTGCACTATATAAGACACTAGCGCCCGCCGCTGGAGAGCTCACACAACCTCTCACTGTACTACAGTAAAGGTGCTCGCTGCGGGTATAGCGCTTACTGAAGAACTGTGATTTTTACACAGCGATTTTTGTGGTGTCACAGCTTGTCTCAGAGACTGTTCTACTGAATGTTCTATTCCTGATTTTTTGGGTAATTGTGATCTGAAATCCAGTGTGCGTCCACTACAGCTGCATAAACATATCAATATCCAAGTGGGATCTAAGCCAGTTCCTGTTGTAATCATTTAAAAGAAACAGCGTTCTTACAATACAAATACCACCTTCATTTTGGCTGCTCAATTCTATAGCGCAATTTACATCCAAGGGGTTAATTAAGCTTGTTTTGCCTGGTGTGCGACAAAATAAACCTCTTTTCCACGGCCGGCGGGCCAAATAAATATTTTTTTTTTTGGTATCCTAATTCACAAGCAAGAGGTTATTACAATTTTATCTCTAGTTTGTGGCGTCGAAAATACGCCATTGTAACACGCTACAAAGCTCTAGTTTGTGGTGGCTCAATTCTATTGCGCACTTTACATCCAGTGGTTAATAGCGGCGATTGTTTTTGCTGGTGTGGCGACCAAAATAAACCGTACCTTGTCAACGCCATATATATATATTTCTTTGGTAGCCCTAATTTCACTGAAGCAAAGGTTAATTACAATTTTAACTCTTGTGTGTGGCGTAGAAAAAAACGCCATTGTAACACGCTACAATACTCCTAGTTTTGTGGTGGCTCAATCTATTAGCGACAATTTACATCCAGGTTTCATTCAGCGTTGTTTGCAGGTGTGCTGACAAAAAGAAACCGTGCATTTTCAACCGCAATATATATTTTTTTTTTAGGTAGCCTAATTCACAAGCAAAGTTTATTACAATTTTAATCTCTTGTTGTTGGCGAAGAAAATAACACAATTGTAACACGCTACAAACAAAGCTACTAGTTTGTGGTGGCTCAAATCTATTGCGCAATTACATCCAGCGGGTTAATAAGCGTGTTTAGCTGTGTGTCAGACAAATAAAAAACGACTTTTTCAACGAACCAAATATATATAATTTTTTTTTTGTGCCTATTCACAAGCAAAGGTTAATTACAATTTTATTCTCCTGTTGTGTGGCCGTAGAAAATACGCCATTGTAACACGCTACAAAGCTACTAGTTCTGTGGTGGCTCAATTCCTATAGCGCAATTTACATCCAGGGGTTTAATTAAGCTTTATTTTGCTGTGTGCTGACTAAAATAAACCGTCTTTTTCAACGCCAAAATCTAAATTTTTTTTTTGGTAGCCTAATTCACAAAGCAAAGGTTTAATTACAATTTTTAACTCTTGATGTTGGCGTAAGAAAATACACCATTGTAACACGCTACAAAGCTACTAGTTAGTGGTGGCTCAATTCTATTTGCCGCAATTTACAATCCAGGGTTAATTAAGTCGTTGTTTTTTTGCTGGTGTGCTGACAAAAAAATAAACCGTCTTTTTCAAACGCCAAATATATAATATTTTTGTTTTGGTCAGCCTAATTCACACAAAGTTAATTACAATTTTATCTCTTGTTGTGGTGGCGTAAAAAAAGACGCTCATTTGTAAACGCTACAAAGATATCTAGTTTGTGGTGCTCACTTTCTATTAGCGCAATTTACATCCATGGGGTTAATTATGCGTTGTTTTGCTGGTGTGCTGACAAAAATAAACCGTCTTTTCAACGGCCAAATATATATATTTTTTTTTGGTAGCCTAATACACAAGCAAAGGTTAATACAATTTTTATCTCTTGTTGTGTGGCGTAGAAAAATTAAGCCATTGTAACACGCTAACAAAGCTACTAGTTTTGTGGTGGCTTCAATTTCTAATTGCGCAATTTACCATACCATTGGTTAATTAAGCGTTGATTTTGCTGGTGTGCTGACAAAAATAAACCGTCATTTTTCAACGCCAAATATATTTTTTTTTTTTTGGTAGCCTAATTCACAAGCACAGGTTAATTACAAATTTATCTTCTTTGTTGAGTGGCTAGAAAATACACCATTGTAACACGCAAACAAAGCTACTAGTTTTGTTGTGTGCGTCAATTCTATTGCGCAAATTACATCCAGGGGTTAATTAAGCGTTGTTTTGCAGGTGGCTGACAAAAATAAACCGTCTTTTTCAACGCAAATATGTATTTTTTTTTTTTGTAGCTAAATCACAATCAAAGGTAATTTACAATTTTATCTCTTGTTGAGTGGCGAAGAAAATACCCATTTGTAACACGCTACAAAGCTACTACTAGTTTGGTGGTGGCTCAATTCTATTGCGCAATTTACATCCAGGGGTTAATTAAGCGTTGTTTTGCTGCGGTGCTGACAAAAATAAACCGTCTTTTTCAACGCCAAAATAATACTTTTTTTTTTTTGAAGCCTAATACACAAGCAAAGGTTAATTACAATTTATCTCTTGATGTGTGGCGTAAAAATACGCCATTGTAAAAACGCTACCCCCTGCGTCGACAAACAAAGCTATCTAGTTTGTGGTGGCACAATTCTATTGCGCAATTTACATCCAGGGGTTAATTCAAGCGTTGTTTTTGCTGCTGTGCGGACAAAAATAAACCGTCTTTTTCAACCGCCAAATATTATATTTTTTTGTGGTAGCCTAAATCACAAGCCAAGGGTATATAATTACAATTTTATCTCTTGTTGTGTGTCGTAGAAAATACAGCCATTGTAACACGCTACAACTACTATTTGTGGTGCTCAATTCTATTGTCGCGCAATTTACATCCAGGGGATAATTAAGCGTTGTTTTTGCTGCTGTGCAGACAAAAAGAAACCGTCTTTTTCAAACACCGAAATATATACATTTTTCTAGTAGCATAATACCACAAGGAAGGTTAATTAAGCCTGTTTGTGCTTTTACATTTAGTAAAACACACAGTGCTTGTAAAAAACGTACACATACAAGTAAATTATTCCTGGCCCTTTGTGGAGCGCATTTATATCCAAGGGCTACCCAAGCTTGTTATGGGTTCCATTTGGAGTCAAAACAGGGTGTAAATTTAACCATAAACAGATAGCATCATCAAACAGTGTCTGTAACATTTAAGAACAAACAGTAATGTCAGAGAGAGGTTGGCAGGCTCTGCAACTCGAGTTGGCAGTGGCACAAACAATTCTGAACATTCTGAAACGGGCCCCAGGTCGCAGCAAACAGCAAGGGAACGTCGCAGCAGGGTTCCCCTCGTTAGGCACCCCGACAACTGTCCGCTGTCAGTCATCAAGCGGCCGTGTGAAGTTCAGCAACCCAAGGTTCTAGATTGGTTGACTAGGTCATCCTCATCCTCCCAGGTGACATCTGACACCCCAGCCAAGATCCGGTGGGAAACCTCAGACACAACACTTACTTGGCATGGCCCTGGAGCGGTCCACCGCCCACACCTGTCCCTCAGCCCGTCCCTCTGTCCCATCCAGTTCCCTCAGCCAGGGGAAACTACATGTGGTCTGGGCACAGCGTGCAACTAATATAGCGAGGATGACAATTTGAGGAGGCAGTTCAGCACAACTTGGCAGCGAAGAAATTTGGCAATATCCCCGAGCTTCTTGCAGTAGCGCGGTCAAAAGTATAAGATGTGAAGTGGCATGGGAGTCATGTGAGAGAGGTCAGCCTTCGCTTACCAAGACCCTGCTGTGATGAGACAGTATTGACGATGACACACAAATAGAATGGGTGGAATGATAAAATGTAGCCGACCGCACTGGGAGCCGGGAGAAGCAAGGGCTTCATAAAAAATCAACGTCAAAGAGAAATAGGGGCGTCAAGCTTGCGCGTTCAGCAGCGGCGCAGCCAGCAAGTGGGTTGTGTGGCCTGTGAGCAGCAGGGAAGCAGCAGTGTTAGGTCGTGAGCCAAGCGGCCACGGGGTAAGAAAACCCCTTCGCCGCGTCCAAGACAGTAGCGGCACAGGGGCTCAGCGAGCAGCGGCGGCAGTAAGTCACACAGCTGCGGAGCGTTGGCGGTTAAAATCAGCTACTCGGCGGTGTGGCAGTTCTTTGCTAGACACCGTAGGAGCCGAATAGGGTAAATGTAAATCTGTGGGCAGAAATTGAAGCGTGGCCAGGGAGCTAACGTTTTGCAACAACGGCCCTGCGGTCAACACAAGCAGCGTCCAACAACCGGTTGCCTGGGAGAAACCGTGGCTCAGATGGTGGTGGTCCATCCCCTGCCGCTGCAGCAGCAGCACGCGCCAGTGGCACGCAATGCCATTTCAGCCAGTCCCAAGCTCCACCAACCACTGCAAAGGCAGCTGTTCTCATAGACCTCCTCTTCGCCGACCAGATGCTCCTGCTCCTCGCTCTCAAGTCGTCCAGCAGTCGTATCAGAGAGGCGATTGTAAAGAGACAACAGTATGCGTCCAACCATCCTAAGGTGCAGCAGCCTGACCGTCTCCTGTCCCAAGTTGTATGGTACTGCAGTCCCTCCCTTTCCAAATGGTGGACTCTGCACCAATCAGAGAACTAATGGCATGTATGCCGAGCCGAGATGGAGAGTTCCAAGCCGTAATTTCTTTTCCAAAAAGGCAGTACCCAGCACTTCATAAATATGTAGAACAGAAATGGGTCAGTCCTTAGCTTAATCGAGTTTGTTCCAAGGTAACACGGCAAGCGCGGACGGTCTGGCTTTAGAGGTCCTGACCTTTTTGACGCGATAAGAGCTAGGAGCGGGTTTGCCGCTGACCCGTGGCTGGCGGAATTCATATCAGCGGACTTCTGCGACCGCCCATCTCCCTTTTTGTGGCGGGACCCGTATTGACACTACCCCATGTCTTCCTAACCTCGTCCACTTGAAGAAGCCGCGCAAGCAAATTCCTGCGGAAAAGACCAGGATGGATCCGCAATGTCCCCGTCATCATCATCATCATCAACAACAGGTGACTTGTGTCGTCCATGACTTTCTGCTCCAAACTGCGGCTACAAGCAAGGGGCACTGCAAGGCGTTGCCCGACCGCCCGGGATTTGCCGATTGATCCGCTTACCTTCATCTCCTCTGATGGCATCATAACTGGACGTCAGAGCAGACTAAATCATCCTCTTGATCTTTAAAACATGAACTTCTGACCCCAACCGCATATTGTCATCAAGAGGTCTTCAGACAATGGATAATCCACAGTGTGTGGTACACGTTGAGTTGTGACATTTGGGCTGCTACATGTGGACGGATGCTGAAGATGCTGATGACGACAATTGTGGCCGTGACTGCGAGGTACGATGAGGAAGACTAGCTAGATGCAGTTGCATTAACCACTGAAGGACAGATGGCGACGATGTTCGTGTGCTTACTTAGATTCACAGGTGCCAAATAAATATATGGGGGGGGGGGGGGAAGGGGGGGGGGGGGGGGGGGGGGGGGGGGGGGGGGGGGGGGGGGGGGGGGGGGGGGGGGGGGGGGGGGGGGGGGGGGGGGGGGGGGGGTGGGGCGGATGGGACAGGGGGGGGGCCGCGGCAGCGGGGCCGGGGGGGGCCGCAAAAAGGGGGGGGCGGTGGGACGTGGGGGAGGGGGGGTGGGCGCGTGCGTGGGTGGGCGTGGAGTGGGGGGGCTAGTGGGTGGGTGCCGGGGGGCGGGCGGGGATAATATGAGGAGGGTGTGGACAGAAACTTTGCGTTAAAGGGGGGGGGGGGGGGGGGGGGGGGGGGGGGAGTTTATCGGACCTCTACCTCCATGTGGCTACCCCTCTCTTTTGCTGCTCTACCACCTACCAATGCATTTCCGCTCCATGTCTTCAGAAATATAAAAATTTGAGAAGGTATGGAATAGTTTGAAATCTCTTATTAAAAGACCAAATCACAGCTATTCTCTCAAATCCTCTAATCAAAACAAAAATTGCTGGATCAAATTTAACTGCAAGGTGTCTATCAACAAATTCTGGACTGGGCAAAAGTCCAAAAAACACATATCTGCTTTATGTTTTGATAAAATAAACGGTAGATTTTTTGCACTTCAATTTCACCTGTGGTGAATATAGAATTGCTGTTTTAAAGATTTACGTAGAAGCTGCGTCAATGAACAGTGCTGGGTGCGCAAAAGACATAATACACGTAACTGTTATGTTTTGATATAATAAACGGTATTTTTTTGCACCTTTCAAAATACAACACTGTGGTGAATATAGAATTGCTGTTTTTAAGATTATACGTAATGCTGCGTCAATTGACAGTGCTGGGTGCGCAAAAGTCAAAAACCACGTAAACTGTATGTATTGATATAAAAAACGGTATTTTTTTTGCACCATTTCATACCACCTGTTGGTAAATATAGAATTGCTGTTTTAAAGATTTACGTAGATGCTGCGTCAATGAAACAGTGCTTGGGTGTGCAAAAGTAAAAAAAACACTGAAACATGGTTTATGTTTTGATATAATAAACGGTATTTTTTGCACCTATTCAATTCACCCTTTGAGAGAATATGAATTGCTGTTTTAAGATTTACTTAGATGCTGCGTCAATGAAACAGTGCTGGGGTTGCGCAAAAGTCAAAACACGGAACTGTTATGTTTTGATATAATAAACGTTATTTATTGCAGTTTCAATTCACCTTTGTGAATATATAATTGCTGTTTTAAGATTTACGTAGATGCTGCGTCAATGAACAGTGCTGGGTTGCGCAACAAGTCAAAAAACACGTAACTGTGATGATTATTTCGTATGAACACCAGAATTTTTGGCAACAAACCACCCTTGTGCTGACTACAATATTGCTGGTTTGTTAATTTAAGTGCTGGTGGAATATCAACATTTCCACAGTGTAATGGGTAAAATTGAACACCTATCTGAAATGTATACTGATAATAAAATGGAGTTTTGCAGCTAACACACGAGCACCTGCAGTTACTAGAAATTATGTTTATCCAATATAAGTTCAGGCTGCCCAATATCCAGGAAATATTTAATATAGCAAACTGTTAATAATAAAGATAATCCACTACAAAGTCTACACTAAAGTCATGGTGAACTTTATCCTTTGTTCATTTTAGATAGAGCTTGTCTGTGTTCGCCTCGGGCCCCCCCCCCCCCCCGCTCCCACCGCCCTGAATTACAGCGGTAGATGCTGCTTAAATTCCTAGCTAACTACATAAAATGTTCAAATCTGCTATCTAAACTAATTTGAAGGATCCGAGCTAACCGTAGAGGTTTCTCCAAGTGCAGAATAGACTAATTTCGCTGAGCTGTTTGGCCACAGCAGAGCGCGGATCCAAATCCCTATGAGACAACGCTGAGAGACACTGAGGCGAAACAGGAAGACGCAGATTCTATGCTTGAAACGAGGTCATGTGATGTTTTCCAGCCAATCGCACCATACACCATACAGTCATGACGTCGCACACACAATCTCACCCAGCTCTAGTTCAGTAATCCACATTTGCTGGCCGCAAAATTACAGGACGCGCGAAAAAAGGCGCATCTTAATAGATGTGCACAGATTTTAACCTAATTATCGCATGAATCTGAAATTTCGATCACCATTAAAAAAAAACCTTGGCCGATTTCAACCATGTCGATAAAAATCGCTCAACACTACTGATAATTAGTTTTAACACTTAATAAAAAAGATTTTTTGATTCATACTCCATGCCGCACGGCGCAGAGATCTGAGATTGCATGCGCCGATACTCTCCATCGACTACTATGGGAGAAAGTAGCTCATGCTCTGATATGCTGGGAAGCCAATCCCCAAGGTAGCTCAGCCAATCACTCTTTTCTGTATTTTTTACTGTATTTTTGGAAACCGTCCCGCCTTTGATTTTGATTGACAAAACTTCACCATAGGATATAATGGGTCTTTGGTCGCTTCCTATTCTGATTGGCTGGCATCTGCCAACCAATCAGAAGAGCTTAAATCAATTTGAAATTACTGTATTTCCCGGCAATTACACCTCTATTGCAAATTCCTTATGTAGCGCCGGTCTCGGCGACAAACGCGATGTTATGGATTAAAACTACTTTATTTTTAGAGAAGGTATTCAGCCTATATCTGATAACGTTTTATCACTTAATAAAAGATGATTTTTTATTCATACTCCATGCCGCACGTGGGGCGCCACTGAGCGCCGAGAATTGCATTGCGCTGATCTCTCCATATACTACAATGGGAAAGTAGCTCGCGCTCTGATTGCTGGGATAGCCAGCCCCCCTCTCCTCACCAATCAGCTCTTTTTTTTTCTGTATTTTTACTGTATTTTGAACTGTCCTGCCTTTGATTTTGATTGGTCAAACCTCTCCATAGGATATAATGGGTCTTTGTCGCTCCTATTCTGATTGGCATGCTTCTGCCGACCAATCAGAGGCACTTACAGAATTTGAATTAAAGTATTTCCCGGCAATTCTCTCTATTGCATTTCCCGATGTAGTGCCCGGTCCCTCGCGACAAACGTGTTTGTTTGGGATTAAATTGATTTTAAGTTTATAGAAGGTTCAGCTCTTTTTCAGAGAATATTTTACAACTACTAACAATTATTTTTTTGATTCATACTCCATGCCCGCACGGCGCTGAGAGCCGAGATTTCTTGGCCGATCACCACCAGTAGACTACAATGGGAAATAGCTCGCTCTCTTATGGCTGTGGATAGCCAAGCCCCCGGCTAGTTCAACCAAATTCAGCTTTCAGCATTTTGAACTGTAATTTGAACTGTCCCGCATTTGATTTTGATTGGTTCTAAACTTCTCCATAGGCTATAATGGGTCCATGTCGCTCCTATACCTGATTGGCCGAGATAGCAGCCCCCCGCTAGCTCAACCAATCCAGCTCTTTCTGCATTTTTACTGTAATTTGAACTGTCCCCGCCCCGCCTTTGATTCTGGATTGGTCAATAGTTCTCCATAGAGGATATACTGGTTCACTGTCGCTCCTATTCTGATTGGCCATTTATGCCGACCATGAGAATAGCTTTCAGAATTGAATTACTTATTTCCCGGCAATTCCAATTATCCCTATTCTTGATATTGCGCCATTCTAGAATTTTATGGGAAATGATTTATTATTTCTGTATTTTTTTTTATTATTGAGGTTTGAGCTCTTATCAGAGAATGTTTTCCCGCCTTTATAAAGGACGATTTATTTATTCATACTCCGCACCTGGACATCTTTAATGATTTCTCGCTGTTTTCCAGCCTGTCGCGGAAACTGTGAGGCGCAGTCCCCCGACTGCGCCCCATGTCCCCGCCTTTGCCCACACACTGGCGAGCAGGCGCAGGGACTATTCCCCACATGTATCCGAGCGCACCTCCTCGAGTACGGCGAATCTTAGGCGCAGCGCCGCACTGCGCCCAAGTCCCCCGCACTGGGGGCCCCACACACTGGCGGCGCACTGCAGACTTACATGTATGTATGACGTGCCAACAACCGTCGGCGGCGTAATATTAGGCGCAGCGCCGCACTGCGCCTAAGAGTCCCGCACTCCCCGAGATGCGCCCCAAAGACTGGCGAGAGGCCCCCGACTCGGTCGGACCAAAAATCAGGCACAAATTTCACCAGAAAACCGGCGGAAAGGTGCGCCCCAACGTGGCGAGATTCATACATGTCGCCCATAGTGTTAAAAAAAATTGCTATTTCCATGTGAGCTCAGGACAGGAGAGACTAGGCTGCACATCATCAACCCTCCTTTATGCCCGCCCCCCCCCCCATGTCTCCACCGCCTTCGGCTGCACAAAGCACTAGATTTCTTTACAAGTCTCTCATCTAACTAAATCAGTAACATAAATTCTCTAATCTTAACTATATCGAGCTTCACAACTACAAGGATGGTTTTCTGTATATAAAAGATGTCTCCTGAGCGTGACAAAGCTATTGTGACGGGCAGTGAGACGTGTTGCTTGTATGAGATATGAGGCGAACGGGAAAATGGAGTCCATACAAAAAAACAAGGTCATTTTTTTTTGCAGCCAAGAGATTCATAAAACCGCCAATCATGACGCCCGTACACCCACTCACCCTGCCTAGCCTTCGCTTTTGGGCTGGCTGCCAAAAACAGGAACGGGGAAAAATGCTCGATTGTAAACGTATAACGTTTACGTTACATATTCAAGAAAACTACCCATTATCCAAAACCCGAAAAAACCTGCTGATTTCAACTTTTGTTGATAGTATCGCTCATCTCTAATTGTGAGATTTTGCGTACAAACCTCCTTTCATCAACAAGGGCATTGAAGATGAAACATGACTGGGTCTTGCAGCATGACAAGACCCAACACCCACCGGAAAAGAAGGAGTGATTCGAAAAAGCTTTTCATGGCCCTTTGGTGGCATAGCCCTTTTCAGTCTAAACCCCATAAAAAACATTGGAGGATTGAAAGTCTGTGTTGTCCAGTGAACCCCCAAAAACAACTCCCTAAGGAGTTTTCCCATGGAGGAAGGGGCCAACATACCAGCAACTGTGTGCCAACCTTGTGAAGACTTTCAGAAAAGTTGACCCCTGTTTGGGCCCAAAAAAGGGTATATAAAAAAGTATTGAGATAACTTTTGTTATTTACCAAATACTTTTTTCAACCATAATTTTAAAAAAAATTCTTTCCAAATCTGACAAGTGATTTTCAGGATTTGTTTTCCCATTTTTTCTCTCATAGTTGAGGTCACCTAGATGTCAATTCAGGCCTCCCAACTTTTTAAGTGGGGCAACGCACAAAATTTGGGGACTGACTAAATCCTTTTTTTTTCCCACGTAAAAGGGAAATTTCCTCCCCCATCAGGTCTGTGAACAGTTGAACCTTCTATTCTTTAAAGCAAGGAAAAATTTTGCTGAAAACGGTCAATCTGTTTATATCGGGGCAGAAATTTTCCCCCTTTTATAATGCTTGCCTGCTCCATTCATTCAAATAATTTTTAAAATTAAACCCTCTTTGATGAGGCGAAATCGGTACAGTAGCAGGCAAGACCCAACTCCTCTTGCATTGGGACTGCATTTAACAACTGCACCAATTTAATTTTTATATTTTTGGGGGCGGAGTCGTCCCTTTTTTAACAACTCCAACGTCACTCCACAGCCCTGTGGACAAGGAAAGCAATAAAAGGACTTGGTGGACTGCAATACCCAGAAATACTAGCAAGATTAGGGTTATTTAGTTTAGAGAAAAGACGGCTTCGGGGGACATGATAAATATGTATACATATATTAAAGGTCAATATAGAGATCTCTTCCAAGATCTATTTATACCCAGGACTGTATCCAGAGCAAGGGGGCATCCTCTACATTTAGAGGAAAGAAAGTTTTTACATAAAGAAAGGGATTCTTTACTGTAAGAGCAACAAGACTGTGAAACTCTCTGCAAGAGGAACTTGTCATGGTCTATTCACTAATAGAGTTCAAAAAAGGTATGGATGAATTTCTAGATGTATTAATATAACAAGTTATAGTGACCAGGATTCTGGAGAAGGGTCTAGATACATTTCTAGAGTGTAATAATATAACAAGTTAAAGTGACTAGGATTCTGGAGAAGGGTCATTGATCCAGTGATTCATTCTGATTGCAAGATTGGAGTCGGAAAGGAATGTTTTTCCCAAAATGGGGACAATTAGCCACATGATATTTTTTGCCTTCCACTGGATCAACACTGCAGGGTTACTGTATATTGTTCGTACCAAGTACCAATATCCTTGATTAAAAGTGATCAGTGCCATATGAACCCAACATAGAACCAAATAATACATCAATTCATCCCACACAAAACAAGTCCTTACACAGCTACATATACTAAAAAATAAAAAAAGTTGTGTCCATCAGAATATCATAGCATAAAAACACAATTTTTAACAAAAGTATTTCTATTGTGTAAAAGTAGTAAAACATAAAAACTTATATAAAATTGATATAATTGTAGTTTTACCGATCTGTATAGTAAAATAAAGAATCATATAATTCATAACAAATGGCAAATTGCTTTTTTTTCTCATTTTTATGGCCCAATGCTAAAACAACTGTGAAACACCTTTGGGCCCAAATGCACATTATACCCGTAGATGAATTCCATGATAAATGTTGATTCCAAAATTGGGTGACATCTGGAAGTTTTCACCAGTTCTGGTACTTTGGGGGGTTTGGAATTGCAACACAGCACCCACCAAAATCTGTGTTCCAAGAGTCAAATAATGCTCCCTCACTAATATACTCTGCCATGTGCTCAAACATGGCGAAAGGTGTTTTCCTTCTCCTGTCTGATATTTGTTCCTTTGTCCCAATTCTACCTCTACCTTCTCTTATAATCCCCTTCATTGAGGTGCCCTGTGTCAGCATTTATCCCTCTCTAACCGCCAAGTGTCCATTGTCTACCAACCGCCAGGCCCCGTCACCGTCTTCCTTGACCATTTCGCTTCCTGGCTTCTCCACAGGCTCTTCTTCTGTGCTCTCCCCATGTCAGCTCCTCAAACAACTTTCTCCAAGACTTCTCATGTGCATCCCCCATATTTTGGAACTCATTACCCCAACACATCAGACTCTCCTTTGCTTTCACTAGCTTCAAAACCAACCAGAGAACTCATCACGATAGCATATAAACTACAATAAACCTGCTGCTACTACACCACCCCACAATCTAGATTGTACGCCTTCACGGTTCCTCTCTCCCTCTGTACCAGTTGTTAGTCCTTTTGTAACGCACTGAGGTAGTGGATCCGCTGTACCACCGCAAGCGATGGTGGGAGCCCACACCAGGGAGCGGAATCTAAGTAGCTCCCGGTTTTCACCAGAGCCCGCCGCAAAGCAGGATGGACTTGCTGCGGCGGGAGTCTACCAGGTCGCTTCCACTGGCGGAACTTGCTTGCGATGGCAGCCAAGGATAGGCGTGGTACAGATTCGTCAGGCAGGCTCGTAGTCGGGGACAGGCAGAAGGTCAGGACAGGCGGCAATGGTTTGTGGTCGTGGAAAGGCAGGAAGGTCAGGGCAGGTGGCAGAGATTCGTAGTCGAGGAATGTAGGCAATAAGGTACGGTACACGGTAATCAGAACAGACTTCAAAGAACGCTTTCTCAATAGGCAATGGGCACTAAAGATTCGGCGAGGTTGCTAGGAAGAAGCAGGCTTAAATAAGGGCAGCGACTGGCAATAGCCAGTTACCGATGCGCTATCCCTTTAAATTTAACACTGCCGGCGCGCGCTCGCCCTTGGGAGTGGGACCGCACGCGCCCGGGGACAGAGACCACAGCAGCAGGAGCGTGGTCAGGAAAGTGCGCCTTGGGACCGGCAGGGGGACGGGAGCACCCTCGCCCCAGCGTTCAGGATGCAGCGCCGCTAGCTGGCTGAGCAAGGATGCACCTGCGACCCGGGACGATCCGTGACAATCCCCCCCTCCCCACATTTCCTCCCCTCCCCCTCTTTCTGGTCTGAAGGAATTTCTGGATTATGTTACGGTCCAGAATGTTCTCTTCTGGCTCCCAAGACCTCTCCTCGGGCCCAAACCCTTTCCAATCAACGAGAAAATATTGCTTCCCTCTAGTCTTCCTCATACCCAAGATCTCCTAGACCAAAAAGACATTAGAGGCGTCAGCAACAGATGATGGAGGGACTGTCTTCCGAGAGAAACAATTTAGGACCATGGGTTTTAGTAGCGAGACATGAAAGGAGTTCGGGATGCGCATGGTAGGTGGGAGCCGGAGTTTGTAGGCCACTGTGTTAATGCTCTTAAGGACCTCGAAAGTTCCCAAAATCGTGGTCCCAGCTTGTAACTCGGGATCTTGAGGCGGACATAGTTTCATAGTTTGTAAGGCCGAAAAAAGACGAGATGTCCATCCAGTTCAGCCTGTTGTTTTAAGGTGTTGATCCAGAGGAAGGCAAAAAACCCCAATGAGGTAGAAGTCAATTGTCCTCATTTTAGGGAAAAATTCCTTCCGGACTCCACTCGGGCAATCGGAAACATCCCTGGATCAATGACCCCCCCTCCAGAATCCTAGACACGATAACCGGTTATATTATTACGCTCCAGAAATGCATCCAAACCCTTTTTGAACTCCGTCAGTAAATTCACCAGGACAATTTCCTCTGGGAGAGAGTTTTCCCCAGTCTCACTGCTCTTACAGTAAAGAATCCCTTTCTATTTTTTATGTAGAAACTTTCGTTCCCCCAAAAACATAGAGGATGCCCCCTTGTTCAATACAGCCCGGGTAAACATAAAAATCTTGGGAGAGACCCTCTATATTGCCCCTTTGATGTATTTAAACATATTTATAATTTCCCCCCAAACCTCTTTTCTTTTAAACAAAATAACCCCAAAAATTTTGCAAAATTTTTCCCTGGGTATTGAAATCCACCCAGTCCTTTTTATATTTTTTTTTCCCGCCTTTGCCCTTGTTCGAGCTCTACAATGTTTTTCCTGTGCACTGGTGCCCCAAAACCCTTTTGCACAATATTCCATGTGGGGGTTTTTAACCATTGACTTTAAAATTTGGGGAATAATTTTTCTCATCATGTGCCTCTATTTCCATTTTAATGCACCCCATAAAACCTATTTGCCTTGGCAGCGCGTCCCATACTGGCTGCTACAAGGGGGGGAAATTTAAAAAACTGCCCCACCAGGATTCCCAAGTCCTTCTCCATTCTTTTTTACCCCCCTTTTTCCTTTAAAAATTTAATCATGTAATTTGGTTTTTTCCCCCCCATGTCATAACCTTGCATTTATCGGGGTGTGAAACCTCATCACCTTTTCCTTGCCCGGGCCCTTTCCAAACTATCCCAAAACCCTTTTTAAAAAACACTTTATCCCTATGTTTTTGATTACTTTATAGAGCTTGGGTATCTTTTTAGCAAAGATCGATATTCAAATTTGGAAAACCCTGGTTAAAAATTTTTTAAAATGAAAAGGGGTTTGGAAAGGATAAGGGGGGCCCAATCCCTAAACCCTTGGGGAAACCTCCCTATAAAAAAGAAACCCAAAGTCCAAAGTATTTACCTTTAAATTTTACTCCCCCTTTTTTTTTCTATCATCGAGCCTTTTTGTTACCCACTTCACACTTTTTCCCCCAATCCAAGCATTCTCTTTTTTATTTACCAACCTTTTTTTCGGCCCCCGGTTATCAAAGGGTTTAGAAAAAACCCTAGGTATATGACATCCAGTCCCTCCCCCCAATCCAGTCTAGCACTGACTTCCTCAAAGAAGCGTTTAAAAAGATTTATTTTAAACGGGACCAAATTCCTTCATAAACCCTTTGCTGGAACGGCTTATACATTTATTTTCAGTGAAAATACTCCCGGATAGCACTCTAAAAAAAAACCCCTTTCAAACTTTTTAACCCTTTACAACAAGGTAAAACTTACCGGCCATATTTTTCC
The DNA here is from genome assembly GCA_025379985.1 of Phyllomedusa bahiana. Lineage (NCBI taxonomy): Eukaryota > Metazoa > Chordata > Amphibia > Anura > Hylidae > Phyllomedusa > Phyllomedusa bahiana. Next base: position 21,600 of record JAODAL010043525.1, read on the forward strand.
TTTGGTTTTTAAATTTTTTTTTGCCCCCTTTTTTTTGAATTTTTGGCCCCAAACCTTTTTGGCTATGCCCCAAATTCCTTTGGGACATCCCCTTTTTAAACCCAAAAAATTAAATTTTAAAAAAAAAGAATAGGGCCAATCAAAGGAAAATCATTTAAACTCCCTTAGGCCCACGTGGGTTATCCACTGACCTGGGATTGTTTTTTTTTAAAACCTTCTTAAGAGGGTAGCTGCACTTCTACCGGGGTTTAGACAAAAACTTTTAATTTGGGAAGTTTACCCCCAACCCCTCTTTTTTAAACAGGAACTCATCCTCCTCTTTAAATAAGGGGGAAAAAAAAGTGTTTAATGGGTTTTGGGGGCTTTTTTTTCCATCGCCCTCTGCTGTCTCTCCCCCCCGTTTTTTTAAAAAGGGGCCAATTTCTGTTTTTTAAACTTTTTTCCCATTTATATAGTTAAAAAATTAAAATTTTGGGGGTTTGTTTTACTTTCAAGGGGATATTCTTTTCCCCTCTCCAGCCCTTGGGTGCCCCTTTTACTTTATTTTTACACCTTTTAAATTTTTTTTCCCTAAAAGCTTTCTTAGCGCCTTTTTCCCCTACCCCCCGTTTTAGTAGCTGAAACGCTTTCTTTTTTTTTTTTATTTGCCCTCTTTTTACAAACCCTGTTTATTTACAAATTGGGTTTTTTTTCCCGTTTTTTTTAATTATTTTAATTTCCAAAAAGGTATTACCTCTCACAGTGGTTAAACCTAGGGTGTTTTTAAAAAATACCCCAAAATTTTTATTTTTCCCCATATTTTTAAAACAAATTGTCCCAGTCAATATGGTTTTTGGGCCTACCCAAAACAGAATAAAAATTAGCCTTCCTAAAATTCCGTGTTTTTTTGCCTCCCTTTACAAAAAAAAACCCATGAAGGGGTTCTGGAAAATTTTTTTTATATAATGGTCCCCCATTTCCTAAAAGGGGTTCCCTCAACCCGAAACCTTTGTTTTTTCCCTGTCAGGTCCAAATTTGGGCAATATTTAAGGTTTTAAAAAGGGCCTTTCCTCCCAGTCGGGGTTTTTGCACCATTTGGGAAAAAGGGAATTAATTTATTTTTTTATTGACAAAAAACCGTTTCCTTTAAAGAGCTACAGGTTTCCCAAATTTCCCCAATTTTTATGTCTGGATTTGTTAAAAGTCGCCCAAAAAAAAAATTTAAACCCAATTCCGAATTTGCCGCCTCACCCTTTTACTGAGGGTTTTTTTCTTCCATTTGGGGTTCTGTAATTTTTTGTTGGGGGGTAATAGCAGACCCCCTTTTTAAGTAAATTTTATTGTTTATTGTTAACCCCCATGAATATTTTACCCATAAAAATTTTCCCCTGTTTTATTACCTTAAACCCATACTTCCCGCAGTGTTTTTCTTCAGACAGGATTTTACATAGAGACATACACCCACCCCCCCATCCAAGACCCCTTAAACGAAATTTTTTTTCCCTTACCTTTTTTTAAATGAGGGGGCTTTTTTAAACCCCGTAAGGTTTTTAAACCCCCCATCGTAACTCTCGTCCAGGGCCCTTCTCAGTTATCCCCACAAAGCATATTTTTCTTCACAAATTTGAAAAATTTTAAAAATTTATTTATTTTGTTTTTTAGACTCCTGGCATTGCTTAGCATGCAAAATTTTGAGATTTTTCAGTTTTTATTCCTTTCTCCCTGATCTTTTTAACTATTGCTACACCCCCTCCCTTCCCTCTACCCCCTGATTTATTACTAATTCCCAGCTCTCTATTTTCACTATCTTGCATGCTATATGTGTAGTTATCCTCCCCCCCATATTTGGATGACAGTCACACCTTGTCACCCGGGGAAAAGACTGGAGGAGGGCTTCTTATTTTATCTGCTTGGGCCTTCGTGTGCTCAGAAGGATTGGCGGGTCAGGGCCCAGATGGCCTTCATGTCCTGGACCAATGCATCCACTGCCGGAACCTCAGACAAGGATGCCAGAGGGAGAGGTGGGCAGGGATGCAGGCCGTACACGATGTAGAAGGGGAGGCACCCGCGGATTCCGAGACTAGGGAAATATAGGAAAATTCTGCCCACGGGAGAAAGTTGGACCAGTCATCCTGTCGCGCTGAGACAAAGTGGCCCAGGTAACCCCCTAGTACCTGACCTGACCATTCTTCTGAGGGTGGTATGCCGAGGAGAAATCAAGTTTCACATGGAGCTGAGAACAAAGGCCCCGCCAGAATTTAGAAACGAACTGGACCCCTTGATCCGAGACGATCTGCAGAGGAAGCCCGTGCAAACAAAAAATGTGGTGAAAAAACAGCTCGGTCAGGCGCGGAGCGGAGGGCAGGCCTGGCAAAGGAATAAAATGTGCCATTTTATAAAAAAAAAAGATCTGTGACCACCCAGACAACGGTGTTACCGGACGAAAGGGGAAGATCGGTTACAAAGTCCATCGTCACGTGAGACCATGGTTGGGTAAGGATGGGTAGTGGGTGCAAGAGCCCCGCCGGTTTGTGACGAGGTGTCTTGTTGCGGGTACAGGAGATACAGGACTCAACGAATTCCTTAACATCTTTAGCGAGATCCTGCCACCAATAGAACCGCGAGATCAGGAGGAACGTCTTGCGAGCACCGGGACGACCGGCCACCAATGAGCAGTGTCCCCACTTCAGGATATGCCTACAGAGCACAGGGCTTACGTATGTCTTGCACGGCGGGACCTTCCAGAGGTCGACAGGAGCTGCGGAGATAAGATGCTCTTTAGGGATTATGTAATTTCTTCACCCACCACGTCGGAGGCGTGAGAGAGGGCGTCTGCCTTCACATTCTTTTCCGCGGGTCAGAATTGGATCTGAAATTTAAACCGGGAGAAAAAGAGCGACCACCTAGCTTGGCGTGGATTGAGTCGCTGAGCCGTCTGGAGGTACTGGAGGTTCTTGTGATCTGAGTAGATACAGATGGGATGCTGAGCACCTTCCAGCAGATAACACCATTCCTCCAATGCCAGTTTGATGGCTAATAACTCCCAGTCTCCAATACTGTAATTTCTTTCCACTGGCGAGAATGTCTTGGAAAAGAAGCCACATGTGACCGTTTTGCCCGTGGACCCCTTTTGCGTGAGGAATGCTCCAAGTCCCACTGATGAGGCATCTACTTCAAGCGAGAAGGGTTTTGCGGGGTCCAGCCGCGACAGGATAGATGCGGTGGCAAAAGCAGTTTTTAATTTAGTGAATGCTTCCTCAGCCTCGGAGGGCCAGCTGCGTGGATTTGTGTTTTTCTTTGTGAGGGCCACAATGGGAGCCACCAGCGTGGAGAAGTGCGGGATGAACTGCCGGTAGTAATTGCAGAAACCCACGAATCGCTGTATGGCCCGAAGATCGACTGGACGTGGCCATTGCAACACGGCCGACCACTTGGCTGGGTCCATCCGTAGTCCCTGGTCAGAGATGATGTAGCCCAGAAATGGAAGGCTGGTTTGATGGAAGAGGCACTTCCCTAGTTTGGCATACAGGCGGGTAGCTCAAAGACGCCTCAGCACCTGGCGAACGTGGACGTGATGAGTTTCTAGATTAGGTGAGTACACCAAGATGTCATCCAGGTAGACCACAACACAGGTATAAAGGAGATCCCTGAAGACGTCATTCATGAACTCCTGGAGGACGGCAGGCGCATTACACAGTCCAAATGGCATGACCAGGTACTCAAAGTGCCCGTCCCGGGTGTTAAAGGCCGTCTTCCATTTATCCCCCTTACGGATTCAGACCAAATTGTAGGCCCCCCCCAAATCCAACTTGGTGAAGATCTTCGCACCCCGTAGACGGTCGAAGAGCTCCGTGATCAACAACAGAGGGTACCGATTCTTCATCGTGATCTTGGTAATCGATGCAGGGCTGCAAGGAACCGACCTTTTCCACGAAGAAGAAGAGGGAGAGGAGGACTTTCGTATGAACCACTTCTGGAGATTTTCCCGAATATAGTCCGACATGGCTTGTGTCTCAGGAACGGACAAGGGGTAGACTCTGCCCCGAGGAGGACTGGTACCTGGCAGCAGGTCGATAGGACAATCGTATGGATGATGAGGAGGAAGGCTCTCTGCTTGCTTCTCAGAAAAAACATCGGCGAACTCCAAATATTCGGCAGGCAGGCCAGGCAACAGCTCGCGTAGGGTAGAGCGAGAGCAGGGAAGCACCGGGCGAGGTGCCACCAGACAACGACTCAGGCAATTAGGACCCCAGCGAGTTACTTCTCCAGACGTCCAGTCCAGTGTAGGAGAGCGGAGCCGCAGCCAAGGAAGCCCGAGAGATCACCAGCAGTTTTTCCAGGCGGACCACCGGGAGACGGCACTGCATTACTAAGGAGCGGTGGATAAAGTTCCCGGCTGAGCCAGAGTCCAGGAAGGCTGAGACCTGAAACGTGAGTCCAGCATCAGTGACGACCTGTACCGGCATCATCAAGCGTGGAGAGGAGGAATTTGCACCTAGGAACACCTCTCCCACGGAACCGAGGTGCGGGAGTTTCCCGAATGCTTGAGCCGTTGAGGACAATTCCTCCGGAAATGCTCTGGGCTGCCACAGTAAAGGTACAAGTTCTGTAGGCGACGTTGGGCCAACTCTTGTTCAGTGAGCTGTGCTCGGTCAATCTGCATAGGTTCCTCAGAGGGGGTTGGTGACTGTTGCACAGGAGGCCTGTGGAACACCGGTGCCAGGCGTGGGAACCAGCGTGGTCGGGCTAACTCATGCTCTTGCTGAAGCTCCTCTTCCCTTTCAGCAAAATGCACGTCGATGCGAGTGGCCAACTGGATCAGGTCGCTGAGGAAGGACAGAATGTCTCTTGCGGCCAACAAATCTTTCACCCAACTGGAGAACCCCTTCTTAAAGGTGGCGCACAGAGTGGCTCAAATAGGGGCAGCGACCGGCAACAGCCAATTACCGGTGCGCTGTCCCTTTAAATTTAACACTGCCGGCGCGCGCGCGCCATAGGGAGAGGGACCGCACGCGCTCGGTGACAAAGACCGCAGCGGCAGGAGCGGGGCCAGGTAAGTGCGCCTCGGCTGGGAACGGATATGCCTGTGACCCGGGACGAGGGTCGGGGGGCATCCGGCCATTTAGTTGTTTTTTTGCCCAAAAGTTGGGGTGATTGGGGGGAAGAAGCGTGTTTGGATTGATAAAAGGCTGCAGCACATGGCGTTAATGGGAAAGAAGCTGGGAAAAAAAAGGCTAGCCTACATGACATGGCAGAATGAACCAATCAAGCCGTCACCCTCCATCCACTCCCACACTTTCTCCTTGCTGTGTAGGGAAGGTCCCCGACGCCGCTGCGTGTTTGATATCGCATACTAAAGAACTCACTTTTATACAGCTTTTTTTGGGGGGTGTCACAGCTTGCCAGGACTGTTTCCCTTTTTACATTCAAAAAGAGAAAAACCCAACTATAAAATCGGTTTTAAAAAAAACCTTTTGTTTTTAAATATATAATTAAAAAAAAATTTAAAGGAAACACCTGGCCAAAGACAAAACAACACGTAAATAATACAAACACAAAGGGGGGGAAAAAGCCACACTAGTGATTTGACCCTACGGGGTCCTAATGGATCCTATTTTTTCCCTAGCCTTGTCAGGATTATCGCCCCGAAAAGGGGGGTCCCGCCCGGATCCTGCCCTATTGAATTTTCCCCCTTACTCACTATGGTGTAAGCCCCCAACATGTTTCGATGACCCTAGTTTCTCCCTCGGGGGACGGTAAGGGAAAGTGCACCAAAGCAATAGAAAAAGAAAAAATAATGTTTCTTAGGTCAACAGTGAATAGCGTAACAAAAGAAATATGTGTTTATATCGGGTATAATAAACCTCCAAGCCCAGGTCTGGCTTGGTAAGTACCTTTTTGGCCCTTTAAAAAGAAACAACTTTATTAATGACCTATTAAGATTTGTATTGTGGGAGGGGGGGGCCGTCCCCTGCCTTAAGTCTTTATTAGGGGCAGGAGTAATACTATAGGGGTATATTAGGGGGGAAATGGTCACTCCCAATATAGGTCCCAAACTAGGGGACATCATTATCGAAACAAATGTCAATGTTCCCCATCCTACATATGTCCAGTAACAATACATTATTTCCCCCAAAAACAAATTTTTTTTGATAGCCCAAACTTAGAAACACTCCGGGCCGTTTTTTGACATAACCCAATACTTTTTATCTATAGCGATATGGATACGGCATTCAAAGGGGAAAAATTATGTCAATACCAACCATAACATCCCACAAGGCCCTCAATCACCATCCCCTTTCCCCCACCATTCAGGGGGTTCAAAAGGTCAAAAAAAAGTAATGGACATGGTCCCCATGGGTCAAAACCCCAAAAAACCCAACAGTAGGGTACTCATCCCTTTTTAGGGGTCCCCTGTCGCTTGGGGCAACGCCCCAAAGCAGCGTTACCTAGCTGTAGGTCCTTCCGGGCGCGTGTGTCCCGCTTGTTTTGTCGGGCCGCGCTCATTTTCCGGTGCGTGGACCCCGGTATCCCGTAAGTCCCCGGGGAAGTGACGCGACGGACACTCGGTCCCCTGGAATGGGAACCTCTTTTAAAATTTTAGAAACAGCGCTGTACTAGACAGCGAAAAGTTTAATGGCAACAACAACTCGCGGGTAAAATCCTACAAAAGGGGCCACATGAAGATAGTCTTTATTATGAAGGGTATGGTTTTAATCCATTAATGTTCAGGGGTGGCAAAAGACACATCGTTTTTACGGGGTAAAAATATAAGGGAATACCCAAAAGGGGAATATAGGGGAAAATGCCAAATAGATATAGTGGCAGACCCTATTTTAAGAGGATTCAAAAGAGGGGCCCAAATAAAAAAAACCCAGGGCATTTTTTACCCCCAGGACGACTGAGGGCGCGGGGCAGTCAATTTGTGCGATATTTTTTACCTCTTAGGACATCAGAAAAAGCAACAAAGCCCAGCCTTTCTTTTCAGCCCCACCTGGTGCATGGTCTTCGCTGAAAACCCATTCGTTCTCTCTTAGGGGGGACCTATCCCAGTTCCCTCCCCTAGGTGGTGGGGCAACATCGCCAAGACATAAATTTTGGGCATTTAGGGTCTCCAGCAGGGGAGCCACAGACTCCCTACCAAAGAGTTTCACGGGGGGTTCAATTCATTGGGGGATTCCCCCATTTCCCCTAGGGAACTCCTTATTTTTTTGCCATTTTTTTTAAAGGGGCCACACCACAGGGGGGCCTTGTAGAGACCCCTTTACTTCTACATTAAAGAATTTTGAATTTTAAAGCCCCAATCAGAATGTTCTATGGAAACTTTTTTCCAACTTTTAATGTATTGACAAGCCACACATCCACTACATCTGAGATGCCCACTACTGATTTATTTAGCCAATCCCGGTGTTTTTTTTTGTAAAGGACTAGTACCAGGGGGCTCATAATTTTTTGCCCTCCTGTAGTAAATGGGGATAAAACCCCCACCACTTTTTTTTGATCTTTTCCAATTGTAGGGTCGACCAGTTTTGGGAAAAGATTATCTTTTGCTCCTCTGCCCCATCAAAATTACCAACGTCTAAATATTTTGTCTGTCCCTTTGGGCCATTTGGTAATGAGGAGGCTATCACGATTCTTTTAAAGCATGCTGAAGCCCTTTTAGTATTTTTCCGGTAAACCCCTCTCAGAACCTTTGTCTAGTTCCCGTGCTTCAACTTAAACTCATCTCGATCTGAACAATTTTCGTTTTAACCCTTTTATTGTCCTTAGGGATTGCCACGCTTTAGCGAAGTCGGAGCTGTTTTCCCATCTAATAGGGAGTTAGAAAATGAGGGTTTCCGTAACAGTGTTTCTAACAAACCCCCTGGTCTTTTAACAAAAACCCAAAAAAGGTAATACATTGGGATTAAATCAAAGGAAAGGTGTTTTTAAATCATTTTTGGTTAGATATTTGAAAATTGTTCAAAACGTTTCCCGGGGACCGTTCCACAGGGCCAGAACATCATCGAGTATCTGGGGCCCGATTTTTCTCCCGGTCCAAAAGGGATTGTTTCCCCAAATACATACGGTCCCCCACCAGCCCAGAGCAGGGTTGGGATAGGCCGGTGCACAATGCTGCCCATGGCCGGCCCCCGGCGGTGGGAGATCTTCCTTTGAAACAGAAAAAAATTCCCGGGAAGGACAAATTTAAGAAGTTTCAGAAAGAAGGAGTTTTGGGCCCATATGGGGGAACCTCTCCCCAAAATACTCCCCACGCCTCTAAGCCACAGCATGTGGGGGATTTAATATAGGCCCCCCACGTCGATACTTGCAAAAAAGCAGGACTCGGGACATTTAAAGCCCCCAATTTGCAGGAGGGGCCTAGATCTCTCGTGTAGGGTGGAAAAGCAGTCACGAAAGGGGGGGCAGTATTTTTTCAATGATTTACTTGCATTCGCCCAAACCCCTTACCGGGAAATTTTTGTCGCCATAATGGACCACCGTTTTGTGAACCTTAGGGCGCAATGAACGTGGCTATACTGGGTGTTTAGGCCCTTTAAAAAGTCCCGTTTTGTCCTGACTAATAAGTTCCTTTCGCTTTGCCTCTACAAGTATCTCCTTTAGTTCCTCAAAATATATGGGGGTGGGGTTTTTTTCCAAACCCCAAACCCCACTGTCTTCAAGGGTGTTTTTACACATTTTGACATAATCCTCAGTATTTTATGACAACTATATTTCCCCCTTTGTCAGAGGGTTAATGGTTATATTTTCATTTCGCAGGGATTTAATGCGAGATATTCAGCCCATTGCAGTTCCACTTTTATTTTAAGTCCCTCCAATTTTTTTCCAGTTTTCTGTACAAGTTCAAAAAATATTTCTATAGTGATAGTTCCCCCTGGGGGGGGCATACGTGTGTTTTTGTTTTAAGTCTAAAGGGGGCCCTTCCCTGTTGGTTTGGTGGAACTGTTGAAATGCTCTCAAGGAGACGTACTTCCTGGAGCATTTCTGCCGGAATCCCTAATTCCCAGCAGCTTTTTCTATCCTGTGTGCAAAAAAATTTGTACCAGTGGACTTCCCTCCCTATAGGTTTAAACTTTACCCCCTGAAATAGATTTAATCTTTCAGGGGCAAAAGAGAGACCTTTGCTATATCTCAATTTCACTGGCACCCCAGTCTTGCGTGACAAATTGATGACTTGGTTACCCTTACTTATGTGTCCCGTTTCTTAGTTGCCTCAGTGGCAAAGGGGGAGGGTGGGGGTTATGTTGAAAATTATTGTCCTGAGGAAATTGTATTTCTGAGGGGTAGTGGGTTTCCCCCCAAAAAAAGGGTTTATATTTCCCTTTCCCCCTTTGGGCTTCAATTTTTCCCCCCTTCCCCGTGATTACCTCGTCCCCCCCTTTCCACCACCCTCTATATCCACGATCTGTGTCTGTGATGATAAGTCATTCAGGGGAAGTTATATTTTTATCATCGGAAAAGAATATGCCTGTTTTCTTAAATCGTAATGTCCCTGGGAATTTCCCATTTTTCTTTCTTTTTATTAGAACTGAAAACCCCAAAGGTACTCTGGGGGTTGCTTCTCTTTTTTTTTGGAAGTCACTCTCCTGTTAAAGGTTTAATAATTTTCAACTTGGTCCTTCATTATATTAGAGACTCCAAATTTTTTTTTTTCCCCCTCTAAGGGGTATTTCATGAACCCCAGGGAGCTTTTTGTGGCTTCCTCTCCCACCTATTGAGGGAAATCGGGGTTCTATTTTTAAGCCCGGTTCAAAAAAATCCTAAGGGGGTCCCCGGGGGGTAATATTTGTGATATTACCAAATTATAAAAGGCAAAAAGCCTCCCGGGGGGGGGAAGTACAGATCTGGAAAAATACACCCACAAGGGACTCCGAGGGGCTCCCGCCTCCTTTCCACTGTATCCCTGCCATGGTGCTTGCGAGTCATCTGCCTCGTCTTCCTCATCTACATCCACCCCCCAGCTGCTCCTGCTCCTCCTCTCTTGGCACCTGGGTAAAAAACCCAAACTCATTTCACAGACATGCTTCTGTCCAATGTCCTCCTCATCCTCCTCCCCCGTTTCAGTCCCCACCGGACTCATGTGGCTGCGAGATGTAGTCGCCACATCTCCAGTCCCTTCCCAGACAGATTTTTCAGCATCTGTTCCGGGACATGAAAGGCAGTGGAATGACGTTATTAAATCCGTAGTCCTGGCGACTGACAAATAACACACCTCCTCGAAATGGCCTCAACAAACGGCAGGTGTCAGTATGAGCTGGCACTGGCTGACATCAAAGTTACACAGGAGTACTCCTGTCCGCCTGGATCATCAAAAAAATCGTTAATGGCTTTTCTGTTCATAACAGTCGGTCCAACATGTGCAGGCTGGGAAATTCCCAAAGGGTGGAAACATCACATATCAGAGTGTGTTAGGGGGGCCGTTCTGTGCTGCAACTCGAGGGGGGTGTTCCTGGCTTTGTAGGAATGGATGAAGTCATGCACAGTTTCCTGACCATTTTCAGAAAACTTCTGAAGATCGGTGGAAGAACCCTTTAGGAACCTTTTCACAACCAGATTGAACACATGCGCCATGTAGGGCGCATGGACCATCCCTCTTGGTGCAGCGGGACACCATGTTCCCCATTGTCCGTCACCATGGTTCCGATTGCAGTTGGCGCGGAGAAAGCCACACATCGATTTCTTGCTGCATGACGTGGAGCATTCCCCCCTGTGTACTTAGTTCGCCGAGCAAGCCGGTGTAGAACTGCGTGACATCTTTGTGCCGTACACATGTGGTATGATGGAGCAGTATTTGTGGAGGCTGAGATGGTGGTGGTGGTGGAGGAGGCAGACATTGGTGCAGGAGCCGCAGTTTGACAACGTGGAGGAGAAAGCGGCTCCTGTCCAAGTTGTTGGTGTGCCTGGCAGGAAGCACATTCACCAGTGGGCCGTAAAGGACATGTACTGGCCCCGACCGTACTTACAGCTCCAGACGTCCGCGCTGCCGTGCACCTTGAAACAAAACCCATAAGCTCAAGGACTGGCCCACCTTCTGTTCTACATATTTATGAAGTGCTGGTAATGCCTTTTTGGAAAAGAAATTACGGCTTGGAACTTTCCATCTCGGCTCGGCACAAGCCTTTTAGTTTTCTGAAGGTGCAGAGTCCCCCATTTGGAAAGGGAGGGACTGCAGTACCAACAACTTGGACAGGCAGACGGTCAGTTTTCTCATGGTTGGACGCATATTTTGTCTTTTTGCAATCGCCGCTTTAACGACTGCTGGCGCCATGAGTAGCGAGGAGCAAGAGCATCTGGACCGGGAGATGATTTCGAAGAGAAACAGCTCCCTTCTGCAGAGGTGGTGGAGCCTTGACTGGCTGCAATGGCATGCGTGCCACCGGGCGCTGCTGCTGCTGTTGCTGCAGCAGCAGGACGGACCACCACGTCTGGACTTTCTCCCAGGCCACCGGATGGTGACCTGCATGTGTTGACACAGGGCCGTGTGCCAAAAGTTAGCTCCCTGGCCACGCTTCACTTTTGCACCAGTTCACTATACCCATATTCGGCTCCTCCGATGTCTTAGCAAAGAACTGCCACACCGCCGAGTATCTGATTTTACCGCCAACGCTCCGCACTGAGTGACAACTACCGCCGCTGCCTCGCTGAGCCCCTGTGCCGCTACTTTCTTGGATCTGCAAAGCGGGTTTTCTACCCGTGGCCGCCTTGGGTCCTGACCTCAAAACTGCTGCTACCCTGCTGACTCACGGCCACACAACCACTTCTGGCTGGGGCCCTGACTGCGAGCAGGCTGACGCCCTCTTCTCCTGACGATGATGAAGCCCCTTTCTTCACCCGGCTCCAAAGTGCGGTCGGTTTCATCATCATCAAATTTGTGTTTCATCATCACTGCTCTCCTCATCACCGGTCTTGGTATGCCGAGGCTGACCCCTCACAACATGACCTCCCATGCCACTCTCCACATCTATACTTTGCTGCTTACTGCAAGAAGCAGGGGATATTGGCCCCATTTCTTCACTGCCCAAATAACTGCTGACTCCCTCCTCAAATTGTTCATCCCTCGTGTATAGTGGCGCTGAGCCCCGACCCCATAGTATATCTCTGGCTGAGGAAACCCGGATGGGACAGAGGGGGTGAGGACGGTAGGGGCCGTGACCGCTCCCGGGCCCTGCAAACT
>JAODAL010043526.1:0-33751 GCA_025379985.1 Phyllomedusa bahiana
AGAGGGAAGCAATACCACGCTGCTCTACACTGCTCCCCCCAACGGAACCAGAAATATACTGATTCACCGCCCAACGTGCTTTCCCCAAACCCCCAAAAAAAGCCGCAAAAAAAGTGTTCCCCTTCCTTTCCGTGAAAAAAGAAATCAAATGCCCCTCCGTACAATAAATTATTTGGGCCCAAACCCACACAAATTTTTGGGCTAGTATGGTGGGAGGAGGGTTGGTCGTTTGTTCTTATTGCGGCCTTTTCACGGGAAAATTCACTGGCTCTGCATCACCGAAGATTACTATCCAACGGGGCAAAGATCCAAGGTAAAGTGGGGTGTTAAGACTTTCCTTAACCAAAAAAACCCTTTTCCAAAAATTGCATTGAAAGTTTTGCAAACCTAACGGATAGAGATAGCTTTAAGGGTTTAGGAAATGAATCGTGAGGGGTTTTAAAAAAAAAATTACTGAAATTTATTGGGGGGATAAAAAGTTATTTTGAAAATAGTGTTGAGGTTGCGTTGGTTGGATCCCATGTGGCCGCTATCGTAAGGTTTTATAGGGGGACGATTAGCCCAAAACCATTAAAGTCTTGGGAAGGCAACAAACCTTCATTATTAAAAAAAAAGGGGGGAAATGAAATTTAACACCACAACACAAATGGATATGTACATTTGGGGAAACACATTGGGTTTTTTAAAAAATAAGAAAAAAAGTCACAGACCTTTATTTTTTTGAAATGATTTTAAACCTGTTTCCCCACAAAAAAAAGTCCAAACATTGATTTGCCCACCAGATTTAACTAATTTTATTGTTGGGAAGACATGACCCCAAAACCCTGATGAAATTTAAAAATTTTAAAAAGGAGTCCAACCCCCATTTTAATTTTTTACGGACATTTTATTGTTGGAAAGAAAATGTGACCCCCACAAAAAAAGGGGGGGGGGGGGGGGGGGGGGGAAAAAAATTTTTAAAAAAAAATTTTTTGAAAAACAAAAACATTACATAGGGGTTGGGCCAAGGGGGCCCCAAACCCAGACCCCCACATTTTAAAAATGGGAAAAAAATTTTAAAAATTTTTTTTGAATGGGACAGAAAAACCCTGTTGGGGAAGGAAAGAAAGATGCCCCCAATTTTTTAAAAAAAGGGGAAAAAAAGGAGTCCAACCACCCATTTTTAGTTGAATGGACATTGATATACCTGCCCCACAAAATGACCCAGGGGGAGTTTGGGGGAAACCCAGGGTGGGTTTCTCTATTAAAAGGGGAAAAATTGGCCCACAAGAAAAACTTGTTTAAAATAAGGGGAAAGGGAAAGTGGAATCCCATTTTGACCCCGTAAACCTTCCCCTTTGAAGGGGGGTTTGAGTTAGGGTTGGTGGTTAACCCCACCCCAAACCCACCACCCATTTTACCAACCAAAAATTTTTGTACAAACCCCGGGATATTTGTTTGAAACCTACACGGAAAGTTTTTGATTTGTAAAATTAGGGAAATTTTTTTAAGTATTTGAAAAGAAGTTTTTTACTTTAATTTGAAAACAAAAATTTTAAAATAGGATGGAACCCCGTTTTTGTTTATTTTTTTATTTTAAAAAATGGGTTTTCACACGGAAATTACTTGTTAAAGTTTGAAAAAAAAGTATTTTTTGAAAATTTTTTTGTTAAAAAGTTTTAATTTGTTTTGAAGAATATTGGAATTACAATGTAAGAAAAATGTTTTTTTAAAACAACATTTTTTTAGGGATGTGTAAGTGTGTCCGAAATGAAAAATTGCATACCCACCCCCGTAATGGAAGAAAATGTTGTTAAAAAAAATTTTTTTTTATGGGGGTGTTGTTGTTTTTGGAGATGAAAAAAATTTAAAAATTTTTTTTTTTAAAAATGGGGGGGTGTTGGAATTTTTTTAAAGGGATGTTAAATGGTTTGGGGTAATTTGAAAAAAATTTTTTGTTTTGAAATTAAAAATTGTGGGGAAATGAATAGGAATTTTTTTAAAGGAATGATTTTGGTTTAAGAATGATAAAAATTAAAGGGGAAAATTTTAAAAAAAAAGGTTTTTGGGTAGGGTTGTAGAAATTGTTGGTTTTTTAAGTTAAGAAAAAAAAATGAATGTTGGGAAAAGGAAAATTTTGGTGTTTTTTTTTTGTTTTGAGGCCATTTTCTGTTTAAAAAGGAAGTGAAGTAGACTGGCAACTAATCGTGACCTCGGCAAGGGGGGCCACAACTCTAAAGATCCATGCCGATTCATCTGATGAATCAAACGACCCCACATTATTGTGGAAAGCCGGATGCGTTTGTCTGTAATACTCCTCCAGCGTGCTGAAGGTCCGCTCGTATGACCTGGCTGCGGGGCAGGACAACACCTCCAGGGCGTGACGAGCCACCTCGGGCCATTCTCCATTTTGGATACCCAAAGTCTTTGGGGGGTTCCGAACACATGCAAAAACTGGGTGTTGAGACCAGATATCGTGCACCATGATCAAAGCGACCCTGTGGTTGGAGTGTCCCTGCATTGCATGCTTGGGAGGGGTAAAAAAAGTTTCCCCAGAGGTCACCCTTTGGGTTTTCTCCACCTGCCTGCTCTGCCGCTACCCTACTGGCACTCTACTGCTTCACTCGTGATGTTTTTTCCACCGTACATTTGGGAACGTAAGCAAAGCAAAGAGTCCCCATTGATCAATCACAAGGTCTCCATTCCTGAAATTTTTACTCTCTATTGGGTGGGGGAAGGAAAGTGCTGTTTTTTTGTTTTGTACCGGGGATCCGGGAGGGGGCCACCAGTAACTGTTTTTTATTTTGATGGCCTTAAATCGAACATTGGGAGGAAATGGAGCTCCAAGCACTCATTTTAAATGGAGCCTTGATTTCCCAAGCCTCGGGGTCGAGGGGCACTAAAAACTGATTTTCCCTCATTTTCCCCTCCTCCGCTCAAATTCGGGGGCCAACCTTTTCCAAGGGCAGGACGCGGTAACATCGGGTCTGGAATACCCCCCTCCTCCTCCGCGCCTCCGCACAGCTTCAACACGCCCTGACTTGCCTGAGATGATGCACCCTGAGAGCTGTTTGCGCCACCATCACTAGCTCGGACCCCGAACCACTGCCAAGAAGACCATAAATTGGGAAACTGTGGGGCCTTTGTGGATTTTGACGGAGAGAAAGGCTCCGTGTCCGCATCTGTGTCCGTCTCCCCCCTTCCGTCGCGGCGGGACCTTTTCGAGTGTCCAACATCTTCCAAACTAAATCACCAAAATGCTCATGCGAAAAGGGGCATTTCCGACTGACCATTTTGGTGGGCTTCTTCAAACGGGCAAGGATGGTGCAGAGCTCTTCACCTGCCTCCACTCCGGGGTGGTTCAACACCCCGAGGTCCTACCGCTGCTTGTCAGGCCATTTCCTTCTTACTGCGTAATGGCTTGCCTGCTGCCACAATCCTGGAGCTGGGAGGGTAAAATTTCCCCAGCGTGTTGCCACGTCAACAATGAACGTTTGAGGGGGGGGCGAGCTACGCTCCCAAACGCAGCCAGGCGGACGAACGGGGTGCGAAGGGGGAAGTGCAAAATCAGACCCGGCCTTCTTCAGCAGGCAGCCAGCCCGGTACTCTTTAGAAATTTCTGACGACGAGGTTCATGACATGTGCCAGGCAAGGGATGTCTCCACCCCCGATCTTAAGGGCGCCACAATTTCGCCCTTATCGCACACCACCCTTGCTGGCCAAAGGTTTTTTGCACCCAGCCAGCGCCGGGGCCGTTTCGGAGGGGCCCCACACCCTGACCTGTTGGAGGTCTCCAGGGAGATTAATTTCAAAACGGCCTGGTTCTCGGGCACGTGATGCCACCAAGGGCCTTGGGAAAGAGCCCCGGGAACCCACCCCCGGGTTTTTAAGAGCGTCGCCGACCGGGGGAGCCACCGTCACCCCCAGAGACATCCACCCAGCCACCCAGTGAGCTTTAAAAGATATAGGCCTTGCCGTGCTTACATCCATTGTCGGTGGTGGAAAGGCTTTTCCGGACACGAAGCGAAAACGCCTTGAAATTTTTGATGACACGTGGCTGGGCCCGGGCAGGACGCTTTTTCGGCAAAGAAAGCCTCTCGGGATCTGGGATTGGGGGCAAGCGAGGGCCATACTGGCGGAACCCATCTTGTCCCCAAGGAAAGGGAACATTTCCAAGGCCCAAAACCTGGCAAAAGCCGACATCAGGTTTTTGGGTTTGGGATGGTTTGGGTTAAAGTTTTCTTCGCTCCCAAACCGGGGACAGAAGGCTGGGTGCTGACGGCCGCGTACGTCTTGCAGGTCGTCAAACGGGGGAAGGGGAAAGGGTAGGGTGGTCTCTGGTGGGGCTGGTGGAACTCGGCGACGGGGGAGGCGAAGCAGGCGATCCCGATCAGACCGAGAGACATGGGGGCCCGAGGAACGCTTGGTGGGGCGGAGGGGGGAGGGGGCGGAGACAAGGGTGGGGACATGGTTGGAGGGCCCGGCGTCGGGGCTGGCCCTTTTTTGGCCAAGTGTTCCCTCCCTTTCAACCATGATTCGCTGCTGGACTAACATGTTGGGGGGGTTTAAACCCCTTAAGTTCTTGCCTCTACTTTTGCGTTTACGGCAAAGGGGGCCCTATACACGCTGGGGGAATCAAGGCTTGCTCAAAGAAGCCCAGGGTTGAGGGTCCTGGACCTTTTTGACGGCGATAAGCGAGGAGCGGGGGTTTTTGCTGACCGGCTGGGGAACATATCAGCGGACTTCTGCACCCCCCTCTCCCCCTTTTTTTGGGGGGACCCTATTTACACTACCCCATCGTCTTCCTCCTCGTCCACGAGAAGCCCGCAAGCAAAAAATTTTGCGGAAAAGACCAGGGTGGATCCCCAATGTCGTCTCATCAACATCATCAAAACAGGGGACTTGGCGCCCGACTTTCTGCATCCAGAAGCTGCGGCTACAAACAAGGGCACTGCAAGGCGTTGCCGACCGCCCCGGGGTTTTTGGCCATTTACCGGGTTCCTTCACCCCTCTGAGGGACAGTAACTGGGCGTCAGAGCAGACTAAATCATCCCTTATCTTTTTTAAAATGCCTTCTGACCCCAACCGCATTTTGATCAAAGAGGTCCTTTAACAAGGATTATCCACAGTGGGGGGTACACGAGTTGACATTTGGGCTGCTTCATGTTGGAAAGGATGCTGATGATGCCGATACGACTTTGTGGCGTACTGCGAGGGCAGGGGGTAAACGCTAATGCAGGTTGCATTAACCCCTTAAGGACAGATTGGGACGATGTTCGTTACTTAGATTCACAGGGCCCTGACCCCGCGATGACAGCCTGACGTCCTGCCTGAGATCCCTGGCAGCGTGTTGTCGCCAGCACGGAAGGAGCCCTTCTCTCGTACCTCACCTCCAGTGCACCCCCCTCTTTGCTCCTTACCACCTGCATTTTGCTCCCTGTTTAAAAATAAAAATTTGAGAAGGGATTGGGAAAAGTTTTTAAAGTCTCATTAAAAAACGGCAAATCACAGCTATTCCAAATCCCTCTAATCAAAACAAAATTGCTGTTTCAAAAATTTAACCAAGTGTCATCAACAAATCGGACGGGCAAAAGTCCAAAAAACACGTATCTGTTATGTTTTGGTATAATAAACGGGAATTTTTTCACCTTTTAATTCACCGTGAATTATAGAATTGCTGTTTTTAAAATTTTCTAGAGCTTTCGCAAAGAACATGCGGGGGCGCAAAATCAAAAAAAAACGTAACTGTTATGTTTTGATATAATAAAACGGATTTTTTTTCACCTTTCAAATTTACCTTGGTGAAGAAGAATTGCTGTTTTAAGATTTACGTAGATGTGGTCAATGAACAGTGCTGGGTGCGCAAAAGTCAAAAAAAAACGTAACTGTATGTTTTTCCGTACATCCCACGGTAAAATTTTGGGGAACAAACAACCTGCGTGACCCTACAAAAATTGCGTAATTTTGTACCCTTTAACTCAAGTGGAATATATCAACATTTCACAGGTTAATGGGTTTTTTAATTGGGGAACACCTATTAAATGATACTTTTATAATAAAAAAGGGGTTTTGCGCTAAAAAAAGAGACATGTAGTTACAAAAATTATTTTATCCAATATAAGTTCAGGGCCCCCCAAAATCCAGAAATATTTTAAAGCAAACTGTTAATAAAAAGAATTCACAAAAAATGTCTACACTAAGTCTTTTCCATGTTCTTTATAGATAAGCTTGTCTGTGTTCGCCCGCGGGCCCCCCCCCCCCCCCCCCCCCCGCCGTGCATTTACAGCGGTAGATTGCTTTTAAAAAAATTTTTAGCAACCAAAAGTTTTCAAACTCAACAACAAAATTGGAAAGAACCAGCTAATGAGGGGTTTCCTGTGCAAAAAGACAATTCGCGGGGCGTTTGGCCCGGCGAGGGGCGCCCTATCCATAGACGCGAAGACACTGAGCGAAACAGAAACGCGTTCTATTAAAAACGAGGTCATGTGTTTTTTCCAGCCAATCGAAACCAACACTCCCAGCATGAGCCGCCAACACATCTCACCCTGCCAAATCTGTAACCCTTTTGCGGGCCGCCAAAATTACGGGAACCGCCGAAAAAGGGCGATCTTAAATAGATATGCAAGATTTTAAACCAATTATCCATGATCGGGAAATTTTCGATCACCATAAAAACCTTGCCGATTTAAAACTTTCAAAAAAAAATCCCAACACTACACAACACCAAGCCAAACGCACATTTTTAAAAAGGATTGCTGATATGTACACATTCACCAGTATCATCCAATCTATGCCTTCAAGCAACACCTGTCCCCAAAAACCATTTTGGGAAAAATGACACTTACACTTTCCCCCGGGTAATTCTAGCTTATCGGGGTTTGTAATACACATTTCTTTTCCATAGCGGGATGGGCATCCCCCCCCTTGGTGGTTTGGTAGTGACCTTACAACAGTAAACCCCAATTTTTTAAATCCATAGTGGGGTGGGTTTTCAACACCTTTTAGATGTAACAGGTGAACATCACAAACACGATTTGGGTACATTCCATGGGTTTTGGACACTTAGAGGTAGTATTTCGCACAATTTCAGAACCCCGGGAACGGACACTGAAAAACACCTCGCTTTCACTGGATTAACTTATCAATCATGAAAGGAGCTTCAAAAACACTAGCAAACTTGTGAAATTTTCAGAGTTCAACTCTAACCCTGAGTTGTAAAAGACCAGTAAAAAGGCCCTTTTTTCACATATATTGGGTGCCCATCCCCTAAACCCAAACCCCCTTCTGGGGTTCCCTCCAAATTGCATACGGGTTTATTCAGTTTTTTAGGAGGTGACCACCCCTTCTCCCGAAAACATATAATGAAATTGGGGTTCTTCAAAAATTTTTCTTCCCACAATGGGGGGTCGGCTCATTTACTTTTCCCAGACTGACAGGGCTAAATGGCTGCCCGCACAGTAAAATCAATATTGATCAAATTTCCCAAATAGGTGAAAAAGAGGCGGACCCCATCCAGAACACCTTTGATCAAGCTCAACCAATTTTTTACGTTTTAAAAATTTCTTTACCGATCACAGGAATTTAATAGGATTACACAACGCACACAACATTAAATTTTTGGGGGTCACTCTTACAACATCATATGGATTTTTGTGCCATTGAAATACTTAACACCCAAAACCCAATTCCTGCCGGGGTTTTTAAAATCAACACATCTTATCTAATTTTCTCCCCCATCCGGGGGGTTCAGCGGAAAACCCACACATCCCCCAATTTTTATTTTTTTTCCTCACACTGATCTTGATCAAAGAGGGGTATACTATAGAAAGGTTTCAAAGGGGCCCAAACGTCCAAAGGGCAAAAAAAAGCCCCCCTTGATGAAAAATCAGGGGGCAGTATTGGAAAAAAAAATGATTTAAAATTTCAAGAGAGGAATAAACAAATTGAATATAGTTTTTGATACTTTCATCATTTAATTTATGGGGATCCAACTTTTTCCCCCCCTTTTAAACTTAAATCTTTGTGTAATATTTGTATGAATTTCTGACTAGATCAAGGAAAGTTTTTTCCCTCACATCAAATTTTGGTCTAGAAGAACGTTTAGAAGGCCGTGGGATTTGAATAACAGGTCATAGCTGCCTTGTTTAGGTTATTAGATTAGCGAACTAAGACAATCAGAGTATTCATTTTTTTATTTTTTGGGAGATGGGAAGTGTCTGATTTTAAAAATTAAATGGATCTTAAAATTAAGACACTGATTTGGATTGTAACCTATACTTATCTATATACTTTTTCTTTTATTGATTTTAATATGCCACCTCTCTTATGATCATGCCTATACCCTTTAAAAAAACTGTCATCCATAATAAATATTCTAATCTTTTGAAAAAATCGCATGCATTGTTTTTTCAGTCCTGGGGGGACAAGAGGTTGCTAAAAAGGATATCACATCAGGGTGTAAAATGAAGGTGTTTCCTCCCATAACTTTTAAGGTCATTATCATAACTATCATGACCATCGAAATCTTGTCGATTGGTCGACTATCGACCATCGACCGATGTGAGGGCCAACGTAATCGCTAACACAATAATAACCAGTCAAGATAAAAAAAACCAAAAAGGTTTTTAAAACCCGCCTTAAAACCAAAAAACCCACTACAAAAACAAAAAGCTACCCGTGCTTACCGGGGGGGAAAAAAAAAAACCAATACATTTTTTTAATCTTTTCCCAAAGGTCTGTCCCTTACACAAGCCCAAACATTCCAAGTATCCATTAAACGAAGCCAGTTTTTAAGCCCGTAACACCAGTAAGTACATAATATACATATTAAATAACTACTTGTATCTCTCCTTCCCCAAAAGTCACATAAGTGACACCCTATACAAAACAAAAACATTATTGAGGGTGGGCAGCACTCAATCTTTTTCTAGTAATAAAATGACTGCCCTGCTTAATCCCCCAGATATAACCCATACTAGCTCCACCTCAACACACTACACCCAGCCTATCACTATGACCTTCACCCCCCATATTCTTCACCCCTCTTACTCAACCACATACACCTCAACAGGCCGCACTCCGCCCCGGTGGTCCGTGCCTAACTACCGGCTCCCAGTACTTACAATATGTGTGTCTGGATACACCAGACACAGCTTTATGTTATACACAGGAGATCATGTGACCAAAAGGGTTTAGCTTATCTCAGGGTAGCCTTTCAAGTAGTGTTGATCGAACCGTTCGAGAAAAGTTAAGTTCGAGTCGAACTTCACGATTTTTTAGAACTCATTTTACTGTATGTTCGAGTAAATGTTTGCATTCTACATTGCATTCAACATGCTATTCTAATAGTTTTTTGGCGCATTAAATCCATGTAAAGTGCGCCTGAAAGTACGATCCTCTAAAAATCTGGTGTCTGGTATACCTTGCATAGTAAATATAATGCTCCTATTGAGTCACATTGCACACAGAGGCACATAACTTATCGTTACTAGTTTATGTAATGTGCCTATCACATATAAATTAGAAATTATATGTTATGCGCCTCAGTGTGCAATGCTTCAATAGGTGCATTACATACACTACCAATGATATGCTATGTGTTATGGAGGCGCACACCGGCGCATTTCAATGTGTCGTGCCCGGTGTATAATGCACCTAGTGTTGGTGTACTGTTATGGATGGTAATTATAGCATCTCCTCACCTGTACAGGTATAAAAATTAACTCAAACATCTTTTCCCATTGACTGTAATGGGGTTCGAAGTTTGAATCAGACTCAAACTTCGAACCGAACTTCTCAAAGTTTGAGGTTTGACTTTTTAGGGTTCGATCATCTCTACTTTCAAGCCGTACCTATTTAATCCTGCCTCATAAGAGTTTCACCTCAGTATGGAAATCTAGGTACACTTAGAGTGAGGAAATAAAAATGGACAGAGTATACCGTAGGAAAAGATCCTGGGGCTGCTATATGTACAGGGCAAAGGGAAACATCTTACAGCAATGAAGTTCTGCTGCACAACTGCATACAACATAGGGAAAGTACAGTTGAAACCAGAAGTTTACATACATTATATAAAAATACATATTTTTCTCACTATCTGATATGAAATTAGAATAAACCTTACTCCTTTTAGGTCAATTAGGATTACCAAAATTATTTATATTTGCCAAATACCAAAATAATGATAGGTAATTTTTAAGGCATTTTTATTACTTTCTGCAAAGTCAAAAGTTCACATGTATTTCATTAGTATTTGGTAGCATTGCCCTTAAAATTAGTGTTGAGCGATTTTTATTGACAAAGTTGAAATCGCAAGGTTTTTTCTATGGTGATTTGAAATTTCCAGATACATGCGATAATTAAGGTTAGAAATCTGTGCATCATCTATTAAATCGCGCCTTTGTCTCGGCGCTTCCTGTAATTTTGGGCGGCAGCAAATGAATTACAGAATTGAGTCAGGGTGAGATGTGTGTGCGACGTCATGACTGGGATGTGTATGGTTGCGAATGGGCTGGAAAAATCAACATGACCTTCGTTACATAGAACAGCGTTTCCTGTTTCAGCCTCAGTGTCCTCTCATCGTCTCATAGGGATAGGACCTGCGCACTGCCCTGTGGCCAAACAGCTGCAGCGAAATTAGTCTATTTCTGCACGAGAGAAACCTCGTACTAATTAGCTGTGATCCTTCCAATTTAATTATATTAGAGATTTGCAGATTTTATGTAGTTAGCTAAGAGAATTTTAAAGCAGCTATCTACCGCCTGTAAATTCACGGCGGGGGGAGCAGGGGGGGGGGGGCCCACGGGCGAACACAGACAAGCTCTATCTATAAGAACCACTGGATAAAGTTCACCAAACTTAGTGTAGAACTTGTAGTGGAATATCTTTAATTAACAGTTTTTGCTATTGAAATAATTTCCTGGATATTGGTGCAGCCTGAACTATATTGGATAAACATCATTTCTAGTAACTGCAGGTCTCTTTGTTAGGTGCAAAACTCCACTTTTATTATCATATACATTTCAGATAGGTTGTTCATTTTAATTTTACCCATTACACTGTGACTGTTGATATAGCCATCCTTGCAGTGTAAATTTACAATCCAGCAATCTTGTAGTCAGCACAGGTGTTTGTTTGGCCAAAAATAGCCGTGTATCATACGAAAACAAAACTGTTACGTGTTTTTTGACTTTTGCACACTCAGGTTTGTTCATTGACGCAGCATCCACGTAATCTTAAAACAGTCAATTCTATATTCAACCACAGGTGGAATTGAAAGGTTCTGTGACTTTTATAACCTAAGTGTGTTGCCTAAAGATGATCACGTATCCATGTGACTGTTGTGGATGTTATTTTCAGCTTCTCAGCCTTGTTTGGGTGTAATAATGAATGTGTTTGTTTTGGCTCTCCCATAGACTTAAATGGTAATCGCTCATAATCGATGCTCCCTATCGAAAAACCTTATCGATAGCGGCCGACTATCGACTATCGCTCGATCTCGATAGCCAATGCAATCGCCCAACATTACTTAAAACATATTATTGGGGTTAGATGTTTTGGATGTCTTTCCACAAGCTTTCTCAACATTAGTTTGGTTGGGGGAAATTTTTGGCATTCCTCCTGACAGAACTGGTATAACTGAGCCATGTTTCTAGATCACCTTTTCAGCTTTGCCCATAAATTTTCAATAGGATTTTGATCAAGGCTTTGTGATGGCCACTCCAAAACATTGACTTGGTTATCCTTAAAGGGGTTTTGCCACGAAGTAAAATTGACGTGGGAAGCTTGTAAATGAAACAATAAACATTTTCACCATTCATTATTATTAAAAATTCAGTACCGTTTTTGTTTTAGCTGCTCCTTTAGTGATCCATTGTTTACAGCTCATCTCCAAGGGATACGTCCAGGACTTAGAGTTCCTCAGTCCTGGTCGCACATGCTCAGACATCACCTCTCATAAAAAAGTTATAAACTCACTGCACACCAATGGGATATCATGCATATAAAAAGTGTTTATTTACAGGAGGTGCAGAACATGCTCAATTTACAGGGATTAAAGAAATACTGCCATACTACCAACAAGTGCTTTACAAAATAATTTTGTTTTTGGTGACTTGGTGAAACTGATGTCAGTAAAGTCACTTTTTCGGCGGACGCCTTTATCAAGAGACATCTGTGGTGAGAAAAATACAGTAAAACAAGAGGAGATAATGAAACTGTTACTAGAGAAAAGTAGGGGTAGGAATAGGAGAGTCTGGAAAAAGGAGTCACAAATAGTGAATAACAGAAAATGTAGAATCATGTAGAGTAGGGGAAAAAAACAGACAGAAGTGGAGCAGGATGTCTTACCAAAGGAAGACGTGTATATACGTGGTTAATAGAAGATGCTACCGAAGCAGGAAGCGCTGTAAGAATATTCTGGAAAATGTAAGATATTAGGGTCAACACATAATATAGAGGCTTGGCAAACCAAGTTGTATGTAATATAATAATGGGGTTACTAAAGAAATGTCAAAAGTATCCAGCCACAGATAGGTTGTAGGACCTCAAGGAGGAATACTGGAGGATGTCCAGGGGCACTAAAAATAAAAGGGGGGAAGGTGAAAATAGTACAGGGAAGCGGATGGGTCAGGGCCCAGAGTAGTGGGTACATACCTTAATGCTGGGAGAATCGGACAAACGGTCCGATTTGTGAATGCAGACTGCCGTGTTTCTTCTGCGGAACGCCGCCGAACCCGGAAATAGCTCATTCGTGCGCGGAGGACAATCCGCGCATGGCGCGATGCGAAGTTCTGGCATGAAGGGAATAAAAGGTTAGTGGCGCCTGCGCCGGATTTCGGTGCATGCGCAGTGGGCGGTTGCCAGCGTAATATACAGCAAACAGGTGTGGGAAAAATTACTGGTAAGGTAAAAAGAGAGATAAATAAGATCTGAAAAGGGGGAGAAAGAGAGCTATAATAGTGAGGACATGTAGTGAGGATAATTGGGGTATTCATACGAAAGACAAAGAGAAAGAAACAGTGGTGGGCAATACATAACATAAGAATATACGCCCAGGAGCGCCAGCCGTATATAGGTCATATATTAGATCTGTTTACATAAATAAAATATAATTAAAATACAGAGAATACAGGTGTAATACATATAATATGTTAATCATGAAAGCAAGGAATGTTAACTAATGGATAATCAGGCAAATCAAAAGAAACAGGTAGGTTGGACGAAACATACAATATCTCGTAGTAGACATAAATAGCGCAACAAAACATAAGTAGGAACGAGACGTATCACATGGTGAACCTTGATAACGCAACAAGGCATGATTAAGAACAGGATATATCACATGGTAGACTATTAGTAGCGCATATCGAATTCACGGTTAAGACCATTGGGTTCTAGAGTCCTCAATGTGTAATTCCAGTATCGCTCTCGTTTGAGCAGAGTGGCGGAATATGATACCTCCACGGCGTTGGGACCTGGTAGGGAACTTGCATCAATCACCTGGAATTCGTAGCTGGGATGATGAGTGATTGAGAGGTTCCAGAAAATGCGACGGGAATTGAAAGCGTGTATCATTGCATCGGATTGTCGACTTATGTTGGAAATACGGGTCCTTTTATGTCCTGGTTGGTTGGGGTCCCACGTAAGCTAGAACCACACTTGGACGGGCATTTGGATTAAATAGACGACAAAGTGTAGAAGACATGGTGGAAAAATCCTCTAATGCGATATTTCTTTCCTGTGTGTGGTGGGTGAGAAATTCACCTTAGTTACATGGAACATTGATGCCAAGCGGACCCAGACAAGGAAAGGTGCCATTGTTTAGGGTAGAGACGGGTCATTTTTGGGTAGTGTCATGCGGCGTGTTGGACCTATATCTGCCCTGACCAAATGGTCACGCAGATTTGTCTCTCTTAAAACATTGTATGTGGGATTTTGAAATTCTTGTATTGCCAGGATATGGACCATCACAAGGATAGAACCAATGGCGTTGGATGATGCTGTGACTTGGGCCCAAAAAGGGTGTACTTCAAAAAAAGGGGGGGGGGGGGGGGGTTCCCCCCCACACCCCCACCCCACTCCCAACCAGGAATGCGTTGTTGAGAGGAATCTGTTGTCAGGGCTGATGTCTGTCGTGTCAGTGTTAGTGGAGGTAAAGAATTTTTGTGTCAACAAGTAGTGGGGATAGCCAACGTTCTAGAAACCCGAGATGACAAAAACTCGTGTAGCCTCGTGGGATCGCATAAAGTCACTGGGTCCTTGCCACCGTTCCTGTCCATACGCAGTGGCCTCTAACTTGCAGCTAACCCAGTCGTTCCTATGTTCCTATCGCAGATCTGGTTCCTGTTGCAAGTGTCACTGTGTGCGCTCCTGAACCGCTGCTTACTCACCTGTGATTGCTGTGTCAGCTTTCTCTTGCTGGTGCCAGGGCTAGCTCCCTCCCATCTTGACTGCTGCCCTATTCCCTTGTAGCTCTATAGAGGCGGTCGGCCACATCCTTCCTTCCTTTTTTTCCCACAGTGTGCAGCGTGGGTTGGGGCTTTCCTCTGCAATCCCCCCCCTTCTACCTGTGGATTTATAAGCCTGCTTCTCCTCCACTCCCGTGCCTGATCCTTGTTGTTGGTTGTGTGTTGTTGTTGGTCATGTTGTCTCTTGTGTAGTCTGTTGATCCTTGTATTGTCTTCTTGGTTTGTGTTCTTTGTGGTGATTCTTCGTTGTTTGGATAGTCCTGCTCATGTTGCTTTCCATGTGTCCAGTCTGCACCTTTGTCTGTGAGCTTTCTTACATGCTAACGCTTAGTTCCTAAGCTTGTTGTCTGCTGTCCACTGTTTCCAGTTCTGTGAGTTTTCTTGATTGTGTTCTCTACCTGTGTTTGTGCCCTGGTCATGCTCCTTGTTCCCTTGACTGATGTCCTAGCCTTAGTCCTCTGATCCTTGTTCCTTTGTGTTGTTTTCCGGTTAGTCAGTCCCTGTTTTGTACCTTGGCTTCTGTTTAACCTTCTTTAGCTGCGGCATCCCGTATAGGTCAGTCTGTCCTGTATTGTGTTGCAGTACTTAACCCTGCACATATTATGCTTCCTAGTCTGCTTTAAAAGAGAATAAGGTCTTTTGTCCCTTATCCTGTTGTAGGCCTGAGCATTTGGCACTTCGTGGGCCAGTCTGATCACTGCCAGGGTGCCGAGGACCTGCTCTGGAGGGGTAGCACGCGTGGGTGGCTGTTGGGGGGTGCAGTGTCAACCTTGACCGTGACCAACAGGCTCTGTGCCTGCGATTCCGGCATTCCCACGGCGGAGTCCGGCCGTTCGAGACATGCTCCCCACTGGGGGGGGGGGAGATGGTGGACGCAGAGTGCCGACGGCAGTGATATCATCATGTTGCGGGTCCATACGTACCGGGTGACCGCTGTGGGGTCACGTACGGCCGCATTCCCCGCCGGGGCCCTTCCCCGCGATTGCCGCGACCGCCGGGTGCTACTAATATTCACGAAGGTCGCACAAGCTCATTTGACAACCAAGTTATCCTTGGGGAGGCGTGGTACTGAGGACTTTTTTCATGTTAGTGGGCATGGGTTGCTATGCACGAGCAAGTGGCAGCCATTGAACCTCTGGCACAGTTTGGGCATATAACATCAGCGGACATTCGGGATCTCCCGTTTATATGTATTGGGCCTTCAGCCCTAACCACTGATCCTCCACATCGCCTCTTCTTGATTATATCGTCGCTCCTAATCACGATTCATAATGTAATTACTCCGGATATTATACATTATTCCTCGAATTACCACTACCGTATGTGGAGGGTTCTTACCTTACGCATATCCTGAGTTGGTTATGCGTCCGAGATGGTCCCTACACATGCCTTTCTCAGATAACTAATATCCATTCGTCCGGGCTCAGTCCTCGCTCATACCCGTGTACACACACTCGCTGTCCCGGGGCACGTCCCATGTCACAATGACCTCCGCCTGTTTTGCAAATTGACTCCCTATTACCCTCCTTACCCGCTCATTTTCCCATGGTCGTCCCCACATAACTCTTTGGCATCATTGTGTCTGGGTCTCCCATGAGAATCAATTGTTTCGGCCCCACGCGTACTCTCCAAGGAGCCCGAGATCCGGACAGCCAATTTACCCGCCCCACGCTGCCTACTAACAAGCACGCCTTCATTCTATATCCTGTCGCGCCTGTACCCTGCCCGGTACGCCAAATAAAAACCCAGCGGGGTGGGGTGGGGGACAGAGGTCATCCTCCGAGGTTGATACGCCACCCAGCCACCCCAGCACACGATGCCATATAGAGGGTGGACCCACCGAATATCACCCAACCTTAGCTACAAACTCCGCATATAGTTAACCTGTTGGGGTGGACCCTCGTTTACACTACATCGGCCCGCCCCAGTGTGTTGAAGTGGTCTTCGAAGAGTGTTAATTTCTTGGCAATGACCACCAAGAGGCCGATACACTCCACAACAATTAGAGCACGTAGGTTTTCTTCGATCTCCCTCCTTTATAAAAGATACGGCGGCGGCCGGTTGTTAGCGTATTGATTGTAAATGTTGCTGTCTCAAAATAATACTGGCCCGGACTACACCACGCTTTTATCCGGCTTCCCGCTACCGTATGGCTCTGCAGTCCGCATGTTGATCGGCCCTTTGTTGTAAACCTGGGGCGGGCGACTGGGCGCGGCTTGCACATAACATACACAGAGCGGTAGGTCTATAAGATAGAACTGGGGAAAGTATGGGGGTTGATGGGTTATAAGGAACGACGTAGCAGTACGTGGGAGACGTAGTGGTATAAGCCGTCGGAGGTGTCATGTTGCGTGGGCGCAACGGGACCTGAATGGAAGCATGCGCCCCCGAATACACGTATCATCTGCAGACCCGCATCCCCCAGACTCATCCTGTTTCAACACCTACCTCCCCCGCACAACCGAACTTGTTCCCAGGTTCCTCTCACTTTGGGGTCTCCCGGGCGCCTCGCTTATGCCCAAGCACCAATCAGCCGCCACGCCGGGCCCGGTCCACCGAGGGTGTTGGGGTAGGGGGACGCGTGGGCACCAGTTCCCCAGCTTCACACCGCAAGGGGGATCTCATGTCCCTAGCCCGCCCCAACCAACCAGCCCCCCACCCACCCACCGAAACCCTAAAACCCCGAACCCACCGACCCGGCCCTCACCCACACCCTCACCAGGTAACCCCCCCCCTGGGGGGACCTATATGGGGTTCCCCACGACGCGCACACCTTCCGAGCAGAACCTTAGACACAGGGCCGGTTCCCTAAACAGTCCACGCATGTACCCACACCAGAGGACCCCGCCCGCGCCTCTATCTTACACCCCCCGAGAAGCTAGAACACCACGTTCACGTCCTGCCACCAAAATCACTCCCTGTCAACTTCCCGCAGTACACGCCCCTCAGGGGGGGGGTTGTTCCCCCCCGGGGGGCCCGGGCGTCCAAAAAAAATTTAGACCCGATTTTCGCTACACCCCTAAGACATCACCGTTGACACGGGAATCTCACCCCCAAATTTACATTGGCGGGCCCAGTCTAATAACGTCACTAAAACACACAATGCAGAGACCACGCCCCAGGAAACGCTCCAGCAGTCATCCCCCCCAACGCTTGATAGTGTCGCCGAATATAAGACCGACCAAGGTCCATACACCCCACACTACGCAGGGAACAACGATGTGTGAGACCCCTCCTATCCCACCCATGCCCGTTGGCCGCCGCACATTTTCGCACAATAGCGTCTGGGGGGTCCGTCGATAGTCTGATAGCCCCAGCTCCTCGCAGGCATAAGCGCATTCCCAGGCGAAGAATCCTGATGGATGCCCGCATACACGCGTGCCCGCCCCTAACGTGACGCCAAGAACAAATCCCCAGCAGTGCCGCAGGACAAAATTCACTCACCACAATCATCCCGCACAACATCATCCGCAGGGTCAGTTCTCGTTGTGTGCGCCGGTTCCACACCAGGCCCATCTATTACATGTCCAGTCTAACGCCGGCGGGAATAAATCCTTCCCACGGCCTGGGTCCCAGTGTAGGGCTGGCCACTGTTGTGAACGCCCCATGCCCACCGGCGCTAGTCCGGGCACGACTGCACCCCGAAAGTAACAAGCCCGTCCCTGGGTGGGGGGAGCCTCTGCAGCGACAACATATTCCGCGAGGTAACGGGGTGTTTTGTCGGTCTGACCTATAAAGAACAGGGGGGCTCGCACGGATTAGTAAAAGTCTACATGCACTGTATCAAAGTCAGCTATTGCCTCGCCTATGACGCTTCCGTCCTCGCCGTTCCCATCAACCCCCCAGGCATCCAGTCTGTGCGTAACTCCTCTCAAGGTCTGATCCCTCTCAGCCCCCCAGGCGCGTCTAGGGTGTTCTATCTCTTCGTACAGTCCCCTCCCATCCTTGTTATCGGCAAGACCTGGTGGTGGCTAACCCTACAGGGGGGGGAGGCTGGACTTTAGAGACCCAGTGTGGTGTTCCCCGGGCTTTCACCGGTTCGCACTCGGCCGCCCAACGGTGGGTGGGTGGTGGCCCGCGAGCATGCGCGCCTATACACTCTGGGTCCAGTCGACATCATTATGTGACCCCTTGATTCGATTCGCTGAAAATGCATATTGGAATGACTGGAATGCCGCGCTCAACGCGGGATTAATCAACCTTCACTGAGTCGCCCCCAAGTCGTTCCCCTCCTCGCCACCCTTCACACATATCAACGCCATCAACAAAATACTTCTACCATGCGTCGCAGCCAGACTAAACATTCGCCCCTGCTTAAAACCCTCTTTCTTAACAATATATCAAACCCGGATGCCATCCAACATTCCTCGACTCTGTTCTACAAGGAAGGGCCTATTGCCCGGCCTAGGCCCGAGGGGTAGTTAGTTGTTTGTTGATAAACCTTTTACCCCCCTGAACAGGGGACCGTGGGCGCGTGCTAAATTTTCCAACAGAATTCCAACCAGCTCTCGACGAGCGCTCTCAAGAGAACGGCAGACCATATCACCTTAAACGAAATCATGCTGGGGCCAGCCAATCACAAGGCGATTACCAAGACAACTGACAAACAACCTTTCGATGCATGTAAAGGTATCGCGCCCCCCTTGAAGCCCACTTGTACGACACACGTGAACCAATCCGGCATGGCCCACCTACCGGCGTTACTCTGCATCCAACAAATCTTCTCCTACCCGAAATCGGCCAACTCGTCGCAATCTCGACATTCCTCACAATCACCCAAATGAAAAACTCAACCCACCGAACACCCCCGCACCCCCCTAGAATAATTATCATGGCCCCTTTACCTGGTGTCCCAATATCATCCTGGCACATCCCGGCACTCCCGGTCGCCAAGTCAATTCATAACCATGCGACGAGAGTGTGGGCTTAGTCAAATTAGGGGGGATGTTATTGTACCCTATAACATGGGAAAGAGGTGATACGAATAAGTCGCGCCACGGACTGTACGAAGGCTACCCTCTTCCTTCTTTTCTTTGTTCCCTGGAGGCGCATCACTCTGCCCCACCTGAGGTGCCCATGGGGGGGTGCCCAGGAGCGCGGCTGCACCACACATTCACCAGTCGGCATTGACCCAGTGCAGCGGGCGGCGAACCAGTGCACATGTCCTATCCCTACACATTGACCCATTAACTACCAATCACGTCAATACCAGTTTTGTTTTTTCCACCTAAAACCTACGTCCACCCAGGCCCCCCCGCTAGCTCCCCCTTTGCCCATACCCTGCCCTCTGGAAAGCAACGAGAGCCCAAAAGTTACATCAAACCCATTCGCAATCAACCCGGCAACTTGATTACATAACCCGGCACGCCACTACAACAACCGCCGCTGTCAGACCCCCCCAACCCAATGTCTTGGCTTCCCCTCCCCTCTGCGACCATGGCCACAGCCCGGAAAGCCCCCTCCCGCCCGACCACCAAGACAAGTCAGCTCCCTGCGGGGACCCTGTCGGGCCATTCCCACCTCCCCCCGAGGGACTCCACTCCATTCACCCTAAAACCACCCCCGAGTGTCAAAGGCCCTGCGCCTGGACAACCCTTGTAAAACACGGGTGCACCGACGATACTAAACTTCAAGTGACCACAGGATAGGTGTATGACCTTGGTCCAGAGGGGGTTGGTTTGCTCAAGCCATGTGTTGTACAATCTGGGACCCCAGCGAATGTCACTATACAATAGAATTTTTCATCCCGACGCCCCCCAGCCGTAGATCCGCCCCAATATGTGTGCAAGACCCCGGCCCAAGTAACGATCTGCCCCAAATCCAGACAGGATCCCAGGTCCTCGATAATGGTTCCCATTTGTGACCAGCACCTCGGGCGTTATTTCCGCACACATGTCCGATGGGTGGGGTGGGGGGGTGGGGGGGTCACACCCACAACTAAGTCGCTACGACACGACGACCGAACCATCCACGACATAACGAAGCACCACGGTCTACACCAAGACGACCCTCACATCTACTCCAGACAACAGAACCAGTACGTTCCGCCCGCGCACCCTCTCTGGCCCCGCTTCAACCCGCTCCTCCCTCAGCACACATGCAAACTATTTCCAGAGCCCAACACCTTCCCCTCCTCGGGTGACTCCTAAGTTGGGCTATAGGAACGAAAATAGATGACAACGGCCGCGCCAGGATGAACGCAAACTCGGTACTCGAAGCACACAATTTGACCCTCTTCAAAGGATCGGCGCGGGGGCCGAACCCTAATGAACCAACACGTCAGTTCTAAGAAGTTTACAATCCTGCGTGCAACAAAAATTCCGATTTTCCGACGGTGCGTAGCCAGAATCCCTCCCTCTTTACCCCCTCACCCGGCCCTCCGCCGTGGGGTAACATAAGTCCACCGACAAGTTTAGCCCAATCACAACCAGGGCACGACCCCCCCACGTTAGCGTCCCGGGCGCATCTGCGTACCCTGGTGAGGACAACCCCTCTGGTCCACATTCAATGCCGCGCCGGTCCCCCAAAAGAACGTCCACCACCAACGGACGAGCAATATCCTGAGTCTGTCAGAGAGTTGTGACCATCGACAAAATTCTAGTTTAAATTTCCCGGACCGTACCTGTTGATTTTCCCTGTTCTTGTGGAAACAGTGAAGTATGGAGGTCGTGGCTTATCCGTACAGACTCCTAGTGTTGTACACGGGATTCGATGCCACAAAACGCCGTTCATTCACCATAATAGCTCGTTGCATATACCCACGAGTAATAAGAACTCGTTGACGACGGTTTTTACCAACATCCTCTAATACGCACTTTCTCCTTCGACGCCTTCCCTGACGCCAGAAACTTTGAGACCGCAGCCGACGGGCGCAGAAGATGACCCCTTGTACAAGACGCCGACAGACAGTCGCACTGGGGCATAATGCACGCATCTCACGCAAAAATTACAGAGGATCAAAGATGGCCGTGGCCGTATGTTAACGGGGGGGGTGTGTGGAGCCGTATTGCCCCTACCTGGTGGAGTGGGGGTGGGGGGGGGGGTGGGCCTCCCTCTATACACTCATATACGACCCCTGGATTTCTCAAGGTTCGAGGTCGGGTGGTTAAACTTCAAGAAGACACTCTCCTCTAAGTGATAGAGCTCACACCCATTTATCGTGAATTATATAGTAACGAAAGTTTACGGATGTGTACACGCCATACGCCATTGCCAAACGAGGAACATGTAAGTGCAAATAACCCAAATTAACCAATGAAATACCCCATGTTGCAGGGTCCCCACCCCAGCCAAACCAATCACTTTGCCCCAGAACGAACGACACATTATCCTTTACCAATCATAAACAGACCCTTTTGTTGAAGCCGAGTACAGTCATCCCGTCCGAGTCTTTCCTGGATCACGAATTCCAGTTTGGGTTATAGTTGTGGAGCCGCGAAATGTGCAAACAAGATAGGAAGCAGGGGTCCATTCCGGTGCGTCTAGGTGGGGTGTGGGACCTGCGCCCCCAAATTCCAACATACTCTCGAACCCAGTACGCATATGCCCCCATACGTCATATCCATTAATCAAGATAGCCAAACCAATATTAATTTTTGAATTCGCTCCCTCGAGAATTATAGAAGTCGTTACCAATACCAATCTCTGCCGTGGTCCGAAACAGCCATGCAACATGCGGACCCCTTCAGCCTGCATGTGGTCTACTGACCCCTGGGGAGGCTCGCGCCTTACCATGAGCCTAACAAAATGTACCTTTGCCGCGTGGGGGTGTTCTCAGGGTGGTGGGCACTGACCGGAGTAGATAGGGCTGATTCCGACTTGCCCCAGCATCAAGCAATCAGATTGGTTATTTGTTTTTTATTGCCTATCGCCTCCTCTTGAGCGGCAGCTCAAAGTTTACTGGAATAGATTTTGAAGGGGTGCTTCAAGCTTGTTAGTCATCCCAGTATTGCGCCTTATGCACTATGACCTATAGTGTCATAGAAACGTGCAAGACAGAATTCCCACGATAGCAACCTTCTCGGCCCATTCACTCCCGGCCCTCTTCACCTCCATTATTGGTCTGGCCAGTGCTACCTTCACCCAGGTCCTTCCAATCACTCAAGTTAGTGTGCCACACACAGTGGATTAATACCTTATGGTGAATACCAGTAATTAATACATGGTACAGAGCACTTATGGTGTAGATGGGGAGCGACAGTCAGCATATCGCAACGAGTTGCCTTTGCCATTACCTAACCCCTGGCATGATCCCAACACCATCCCCCGGGGATCGAAGAGGACACAGTTTGCCCAAAACTTACCTTAAGTCAAATCAATATATTTACAGCAATGCCTTTAATGGGGGGCCAATGGTGCTTAGTTAGGTGTTGGCATCGTGGGGGTATCTTGGACCACACCCTCGTCAAGACTCTTGAGTCTGGACGAGTATCCATCTTATATGTCCGCACAAGTATACATGTTCCTGGCAAATGACAGTTTTGGGAAGCCCCCGTATCAACCAGAAAGGAACTCCCTCCCATCGGGATGTGTACTGGATTATCCCTTGTGGCCCCTGCATGTTGTGATTACCTGAAGGGGAAAGGAATGTACAGGGTTGCCAACTTCCTATGGTGCATTTGGGGCCGATGGGAACTCCCTGTTTTCTTGTTTGTCTTGTCTGGGGGTCCTATCCTGTCTGGGGGTCTTGTCCTGTCTCGGGTAGTCTGCACTGTCTCCGTCAAATGCCCGGGCGGCCGCAATTCCAACATCTCACGGCCTCCTCCTGACTGGCTTTTTGTCTCCATAGTACATCAGAGACATACTGTATGGGGATGGATTTTGCCCTGTTGGTCTAGCTTCCTCCCCTCTTTTGCTACACTCCACTAATTCTTCAATATTGCATGTCCTCCAGTCAGGTTTTTGCTGTTTGAACCCTCTGTCGGAGCTGTGGTTTAAGACCTGTCATAAAAGACCCATGGAAAAGCTTTTTCCCTCACCTCCCCTGTTTTCTTCATATCCTAAATCCATGTACCTTAGTTTTAAATTTCCCCAGAATTGTCCACACTGTATCTTTTGGACCCTGCACTACATCTAATAGAGAAATTGTGAATTCTCCACTTTTTGTCTGCACCAGCGTTCTAGACCCCTTATAAAGTCCTGCCCACGATTGCACGGTTCGGGCGAATAATTGTCAATCATATAAGTTATAGTGTGCTGCTGACAATACCACCTTTCCTTTCTATTTCACCCAGACAGCCGCCACTCTCGGCTTCACCAATTTTTCCCTTCCAAGATGATGGAGATTCCGACCGAGGGTACAGTTTTTTGTAGGTATGATACAGACTGACATCCAATGTCAAAAGCCATTGGAAGATCAAAAGGATCAGGCATCTTTGAGTAATGCTATTGAATCGTGGGGTCCAAGGTTTTACTGAGTTACTGTAGTTTATCATGGTGCCTCGCTTGTCCGAAGTAGAGGGCCCAGGGGTTGATGTGACCCTAAAAGTGGCCTCGTCATCCACATTTCCTGTTGCATTAGAGTGTGGGATTCCGGCATCCCCTCTGTGGTAGTTAGAGTGTCCCTCTCCGCGGTCGTTTTTAGAACAGGAGGATTGCATAGAGAGCATTTTGGATCATAATATTCTACTCTAGTTGTAGATGACAGGATATAATCCTGTAGCCTTCTCCTAGCCTTGCCCTTGGTCTCCCACAGGGCTTAGGCATGGTCTCACGAAAGTCGGATTTCTGTTGCACACATACACATGTCACATACTTTTCACTACCGAACCACCATACAGGGTGTATAGGATGGGTGTTCTTTCTAATTTCTATGTTTTCCTACACCTCTGGGCTGTCTCCTGTCTTTCTATATAACTGATTTCCTTCCTCAGAGTTTCCGCCTTACACCATACACCTTCTCGTTCCATTTCTTTCACTACGCTGGCCCACATTCTGGCTTGATCAAATAACTTATGATCTCTGAGCCAGCCACCACTTGTCACTAGGGCAGAATGCCATAGTGAGGCGTCAGGTGGGTCCCTACCACATCCCCAGACTTTTCAGCAACTTACCAGAACCCTTTACAATCGCAATTCTCTTCTCTAACTAACTAAGATCACGTGCATCCCAGCTTTCCTTGCTTAAGTGACTGGGCCTCACCACCCATCTTGGCGGTATTTTTTGGGGGGGGGGATATGCCCCTGCCTGTTTTAATTTGTAGAGAGACACAGACAAAAACAAAACAAACAAAACAACAAAAAGTGAGTTAGATAGTAAAATTATGGGTTTGAGAAGATAGAACTTTGGTAAAAGGGAGAGGTGACTGGGACGAGTAGCCCCGGTGACTATGTGTCTTTACTTTTTTATACACCTAGTTGGAGTCCTTTATTGCAAACAGATTTTTATTTATTTAATCCTCATACATCATCACAACCATTTACAGACATGTAGCAGAAATCACTCAAGGGACCATCAATGTGTAAAACAGTAACATATATCTTTATGGCCCGTGTCTCAGAGTGACAGTTGTGGCAGTGAATAGCGCGGGAGGGACGAAAGGCGTTCACAGCTCCATGTGGACAGCGACCTTTTTAGACTCTGCAGGTTTTACAACAATAATTAATTAAAGGAAGGAAGAAAAAACAGACAAACATTTAAACAATCCTAACTCTTTCTTCCTGTTGTAAACAAAGAACACAAGCCTATTCCCGTTTTCCTCTATCTCTCGTTCTCTGACTGGTTCTGAGTGCGTCCCTATGTAACCTTTCCTTTTCACCACCCAATCAACCCAATTGTCTCTTATAGCGTTTTTCGAAACGCCTATTGATTCCTGATCTACTCTTACGGGACCATACAACTGCCTAACATATATATTTAATATAAATTTAAATTCGCACAAACAGCAGTTTTAGGTGTGTAGACCCGAAAAATATGATTTAGAACTTGGCCATGTGACTATCCAGAGTCACGTCCACTAAATCCTCATCCTTGTGTCTTTGAGGTGAGAATGTATTACATAAAACTCAACTTGGTGTACTCATATAGTTAAATACAACCATATGGTGAATATCCAAAACCAGGCAAGCAAAAAGAAACCAAACATTTCTCTAAACCCTCTATTTGCCACATTTTTAGCATATTAGCAGCATGAGTTTTTTAACATATATGACAAACAGACATGAAAAACATATACTCCAATCCAATATAACCACTTTAAAAAGTTATCACAAAGGATATTCATACGGTTCTTGACCTAAAATGGTCTGGAAGTACAGTAAGACTTTTGTCTATACACATACCCCAGAAGTCTGCCGGCATACATAGAGTAGATAAGGGGGAGACACAGATAAGTATTGAAGTGGTAAGAATCATAAATGATATCTAACCTTTGTACACCCGGTGGTTTTTGTCTGTGTGTCCCTGATCCACCGTCTGCGGAAGCGCTGGGCTCTCGTGATATTGGCAGCCTTACTGAAGTTTCTTCCAGCCTCATACGTTGGGAGCCATTTGATAAGGATCTCTGAAGGGGGACCCTCAGGTATATTGGATGGTTGCCAGATTAGATGGTTTGCTCCGAGGGGGGGGGGGGGGGGGGGGGGGAGGGGGGGGGAGCCGGGGGGGGGGGGGGGGGGGGGGAAAGGGATCGTACACCAATGAGCACAGAAGACAACGGTTTCTCTGTGATCAATGCTATTTATTAGTCAAAGCATCTGTATTTTTACACCGTTTACAGAGGGCGTTCTTTTGATTTACATAATTATACATCAGATTTAAGAAACCCGTCACTCTGATTTAGGTACAAAGTTATTCCGGAAGCGTTTGGCCTTATTTGGATTTAATAGAGATCAACAATTGTGTGCCTTATCCTTTATTGAAACTGACTAACAGTTATTAGTTATTGAAGGTAGCTCTATTTAGTCTTTATAGTCTTTATTACTCTGTTTGTGACAAACCAAAGTCACTAGTAATCTAAATTAATTGCAGATCACTAAGGTACAGTCGAGATACTTCTTTGAGGGATGCACTTTGAAAATTAACATCCTTAGCTCTGGACATATTGATACATTTTTAATTCCATCCTTAACAGACATCAGCCCTGACAACAGATCCTCTTCACAACGCATTCCCTGGTTTTATGTGACCACCCTTTTATGCCATGGTTCACCAGATCATCCGACGCCATTGGTCTATCCTGAAACGGTCATATCTGGCATATAGAATTTCAAAATCCCCCACTAACAATGTGTTTAAGAGAGAACAGAAATCTGCGTGGGACCATGTTGGTCAGGGCGATATTGGTCCAACAAAACGCATGACTAAACCGACAAATGACTCCCTCTCTACCCCTAAAAATGGCACTTTCCCTTGTCCTTGATGCGCACAATGTTCATCCGTAACTAAAGGTGAATTTTCACTTCACCCACACACAGAAAGAAATATCGCATTAGAGCTTTTTCACATGTCCGTTCTATAAGTTGTCGTCTATTTAATCAAATGTCCATGTGGTCTAGTGCTTGCGGTGGAAAAACCACCCAGTCCATAAAAGCCGTATTTCCAAACATAAGTCCGACAATCCGATGCAAGGATACCCTACTTTCAATTCCGTCGCATTTTCTGACTCAATCATCATCCATCCCAGCTACGATTCCAGTGATTGATCAAGTTCCGGTTCCGACGCCATGGAGGTAATCGTATCGCCACTCTGCTCAAACGTGAGCAGATACTGGATTTACACATTGAGGACTCTAGAACCCAATGGTCTAAACCGATAATTCGATATACGCCTACTAAATAGTCTACCAATGTGATATATCCGTTCTTAATCATGCCTGTGCGTTTATCAACAAGGTTCATCACCATGTGATACATCTCGTTCCTGCTACTTATGTTTTGTGCGCTATTTATGTCTACTACGAGATATGTCATGTTTCGTTCGAACATACCTGTTTCTTTGATTTGCATGATTATCCAGTATTAAAACATTCTGGCTTATTCATGGTTTAATATTATAATGTATTACACCTGTATTCTCTGTATTTTTAAATTATTATTTATTTATGTTACAGATCGAAATAATGCACCCTATATACCGAGCTGGGGCGTCTGGGCATATATCTTATGTATGTTTGACCACCTCTGTTTCTTTCTCTTCTGTCCTTGTATGATCCCCATTAGCTCACTATCATTTCCTCACTCTTATAGCTCTCATTTCTCCCCTTTTCTATCTATTTATCTCTCTTTTTTTTACCCTTACCAACATGTTTCCACTACTCTGTTTGCTGTACTATTACCTGGCAACCACACTGCGCCTGCGCCGAATTCGGCGCAGGCGCACTAACCTTTCTGCCCTTCCTGCCCATACTCCGGCATCGCTCATGCGCGGATG
This sequence comes from Phyllomedusa bahiana, assembly GCA_025379985.1. Lineage (NCBI taxonomy): Eukaryota > Metazoa > Chordata > Amphibia > Anura > Hylidae > Phyllomedusa > Phyllomedusa bahiana. Next base: position 27,814 of record JAODAL010043526.1, read on the forward strand.
TCTCCACGCGCGCGCTATGAGCTATTTCCGGGCTTCGGCGCGTTCCGCAGACGCCGGCAGTCTGCATTGCACTCGGACGTTTGTCCGATTCTCCCAGCATTAAGGTCTGTGACCCACTACTCTGGCCCTGACCCATCCGCTTCCCTGACTATCTTTCACCTTCCCCCTTTTATTTTTAGTGCCCGGACATCTCCAGTATTCTCCTTGAGGTCCTACAACCTATCCCTGTGGCTGGATATTTTGACATTACTTTAGTAACCCATTATTATATTACATACACCTTGGTTTGCCAGCTTCTATCCATATGTTGACCTGATACTCTTCCATTTCTCCAGCATATTCATACAGCGCTTCCTGCTCTGATAGCATCCCTGTTAACCCGTATAGACACATTATCCTTTGGTAAGACATCCTGCTCCACTTCTGTCTATCTGTTTTTTTCCCCTACTCTACATGATTCTACCTTTTCTGTTATTCACTATTTGTGACTCCTTTTTCCAGACTCTCCTATTCCTACCCCTACTTTTCTCTAGTACAGTTCATTATCTCCTCTTGTTTACTGTATTTTTTCTCACCACAGATGTCTCTTGATAAAGGCGTCCGCCGAAACGTCGACTTTACTGACATCAGTTTCACCAAGTCTAAAAATTATTTATGTAAAGCACTTGTTGAGTATGTTCATATTTCTTTATCCCTGTAAATTGAGCATGTTCTGCACCTCCTGTAAATAAACACTTTTTATATGCATGATATCCCATTGGTGTGCAGTGAGTTTATAACTTTATTATAGTCTGGCGAGACCCGCCCTTCTCACTAGCACCCACTATAACCCCTCTTCCCGATGGTGTGCGTGACCATTTTTTCTATAGTCAGACATCACCTCTCCACTCAGGCAGCTACTGAGTGTTCAAACCCCAGGGGCTGTCACACTACTCCCGTCCTCTGTCCTCCTTAGTAATTAGTCAAACAGTGCAAATGAATAAAAAAAAAAACTCAATCAGGTTTGTGCATTTATAAAGAGAAAAAACAAAAACACAGGTTTGGTTCCTGCAGGGATTCGAACCTAGGACCCTTGTGCCTGGAGGCAAAAACTTTACCTCCCAGCTATTTACAATGCTTTACATAAACAGACCTTTCTTTGACTAAAGAGAGGAAAGGCCTGGTGATGTCATCTAGAGATGGGCGAATTGATTCTAACGAAGTGGAATTCGTTTAGAATTTCAGGAAAACTTCGGTTCTGAACGAAGTCGAAGTTTGGGGTACTTCGGGTGAACGAAGTGTGCTTTTGATTGATAAAATGGCTGCGAGCACATGGCGTTACATGGGGCAAAGCACTCTGGGAGGAAGAAGGGCATAGCCTGCATGACATGTGCAGAGATGAAGCTAATCAGAGACCGGCGGGATTCTGTGACGTCACCGCACTATATAAGTCCGGGCGCGACGCTGGGAGCTCACACTCCTCTCACTGTACTGATCAGGGAAGGTGCTGCTGCGGCTGATTGTGATAGCTCTTACTGAAGAACTGATTTTTATACAGCGATTTTTGTGGGGCGTCTCAGCTGGTCTCAGAGACTGCTTCTCTTAATGGTTTATTTCTGATTTTTTGGGGTATTGGATCTGAAGTCCAGTGTGCGTCCACTGCAGCTGCATAGACATTTTAATGCTATCGGCTCACAGCACATTGAATATCCAAGGGGGATTTAAGCCAGTTCCTGTTGTATTCATTTAAAGAAACAATACAATACAATACAAATACCACTTCATTTTTGGCTGCTCAATTCTTTTGCGCAATTTACATCCAGGGGTTAATTAAGCGTTGTTTTTCTGCTGTGGTGACTCCAAGAAACCGTCTTTTTCACCGCCAAAAAATACAATTTTCCTGTAGCATAATTCACAAGCGAAGGTTAATTACAATTTTTTCTCTTGTTGTGTAGCGTAGAAAACACGCCATTGTAACACGCTACAAAGCTCGTAGTTTGTGGTTGCTCAATTGTTTGGCGCAATTTACATCCAGGGGTTAATTAAGCGTTGTTTTTCTGCTGTGGTGACAAAAATAAACCGTCTTTTTCACCGCCAAAAATTACAATTTTCCTGTAGCATAATTCACAAGCGAAGGTTAACCCTTTAAGGTCTAAGCCTGTTTTGGAGTTAAAGACCAAGCCCTTTTTTTCAAATCTGACATGTTCCACTCTATCTGTGAATTACTTTTCAACACTTTTACCTATCCATGTGATTCTGAGATTTTCTCATGACACATTGTGCTTTAATTTAGCAATTAATTTTGGTCGATAAAATCCTTGTTTAGATGTGAAAAATATCGAAATTTTGTGAAAATTTGGAAAAATTTGCCATTTTCAAAGTTTAAAAATTTCTGTGTGCAAGACACACAGTCACACCAAACAAAATAGTAAATAATGAACATCTACCATATGTCTACTTTGTGGTGGCATAATTTTTTTAAACATCCTATTATTTTTTTAAGACATTTGGGGGCTTTAAAATTTAGTAGCAAATTTTAAAATTTTCAAGAAAATTTGCATTACAAATTTGGGAAACAGGCCACTTCTGATGTGGTTTTGAGGGGCTTGTATGTTAGAAACCCCCATAAATGACTCCATTTCAGAAACTACACCCCTTAACATAGTCAAAACAGCATTTAGGAAGTTTATTAAACCTTTAGGTATTTAGCAGAAATTAATGAAATGTGAGAGTGAAATTTGAAAATTTTGACTTTTTTGCAGATTTCCGATTTTTGTTCATTATTCATTGGATCCTCATAGATTTTACCAAGAAATTGCAACTCAATAATGATTCTCCTTATTATGCAGTTTTTACAAATATCCCACTTGTGGCCCATATGCGCTTTTTGACTCTTCCACAGGCCTCAGAATTGAAGGAGCACCTTCTTGTTTTAGAATATTTTTCAGGCTTTATTGGTAGTGATGGGAAGTGACAGATGTGGGAACAGAAGTTACAAACTGTCTTTTTAACTGATCAGACAGCAATAACAATATGAGTGAGGGGAACAGGGACTTGGCAATGAAGGGGTTAATTTTTTTGTGTGTTTTTCACTCTATGAGCCAGTGATGATCACTGGCAGAAAATTGCTGGAACTTGAATGTGGCAAACTGTCTGATCAGACAGCTGCCACAAATAGATCACAGGGGCAGTGAAATGATTAGGCAGTGGAGGGGTTAATAAAGTACTTCAGGCTGTGACAGCCCAGATCACAGCACAGGACACTGGGACCCAGCACAGAAATACAATCTCCTCACTCTCTCACACAGAGCAGAGCCCCAGGAAGTGGATCAGCTATAATGGGTGAGTCAGCAGACTGACTGACCAATCCCAGCGATCCTTGACACTGGGATCATGGGACTCCTGTGATTGATCACCTGCTTTGTAGATGTGCTAATTAGCTGTCAGAAACAGCAATTAGCATAGAGCTTTCATCTTATCTCTGCACAGGGAGACAGAATGCTTTCATGACATTCCTGGAACGTGAGGGTGCATTAACAGGCAGTGAACCATGATGTTCAGGAACGTCAGGGTACCTTAAAGGGTTAATTAAAAAATTTTCTCTTGTTGTGTAGCGTAGAAAACACGCCATTGTAACTTGCTACAAAGCTTGTAGTTTGTGGTCGCTCAATTGCTTGGCGCAATTTACATCCATGGGTTAATTAAGCGTTGTTTTTCTGCTGTGCTGACAAAAATAAACCGTCTTTTTCACCGCCAAAAATTAAAATTTTCCTTTAGAATAATTCACAAGCGAAGGTTAATTACATTTTTTTCTCTTGTTGTGTAGTGTAGAAAACACGCCATTGTAACACGCTACAAAGCTCGTAGTTTGTGGTTGCTCAATTGTTTGGCGCAATTTACATCCAGGGGTTAATTAAGCGTTGTTCTGCAGTTGTACTCAGTAAAAGAAACTGTTTTTCACCGCCACAGAAGAAATTCTGTAGCATAATTCATATCCGAAGGTTAATTAAGCCTGTTTGTGCTTTTATATTCAGTAAAATACAGTTAAACGGCACATACAAGTCAATTTTTCCTGCCCATTTGTGGAGTGCAATTTATATCCAAGGGTTACCAAGATTGTTACTGGGTTAATTTGGTGTCAAATACAGGGTGTGTATTTATCATATACAGATATCTTTATCAAACAGTGTCTGTACATTTTAGAACAAACAGTATGTCAGACAGAGAGGTGGCAGGCTCTTCACCTGCGAGTGGCAGAGGCACAAACATTCCAGGCCCAGGTCGCAGCACAGCAAGGGGACGTCGCAGCAGGGGTCACTCGGTGAGGCCACAACTGCCGCTGTCATCTAGCGGCCGTGTGCTGAATAGCAACCCAATGGATCTTGATTGGTTGACTAGGTCATCCACTTCCTCCCAGATGACATCTGACAACCCCAGCCAAGAGTCGGTGGGAACGTCGGACACAACCCTTAGTTGGCATGGCCCGGGAGCGGCCCTCACCTGTCCTCAACCCGCCTCTGTCCCATCCGGTTCCCTCAGCCAGAGATCTACTATGTGGTCTGGGCTCAGCGCCACTATATAGCGAGGATGAACAATTTGAGGAGGGCAGTCAGCAGCTACTTGGCAGCAAAGAAATGGGGCCAATATCCCCAGGCGGCAAAGTATAGATGTTGAGAGTGGCATGGGAGGTCATGTTGTGAGGGGTTAGCCTCTGCATACCAAGACAGGTGATGAGGACAGCAGTGACGATGAAACACAAATAGATGATGATGTAGCCGACCGCACTTGGGAGCCGGGTGAGGCAAGGGCTGCATCATCGTCAGGAGAAGAGGGCGTCAGCTTGCGCGTCAGGCAGCGGTGCAGCCAGCAAGTGGGTCGTGTGGCCGTGAGTTAGCAGGATAGCAGCAGTGTGAGGTCGGGAGCCAAGCGGCCACGGGGTAAAAAACCCGCTTCGCAGGTCCAAGAAAGTAGCGGCACAGGGGCTCAGCGAGGCAGCGGCGGCAGTAGTCACTCAGTGCGGAGCATTGGCGGCAAAATCCGATCCTCGGCGGTGTGGCAGTTCTTTGCTAAGACACCGGAGGAGCCGAATATGGGTATATGTAGAATCTGTAAGCAGAAAGTGAAGCGTGGCCAGGGAGCTAACGTTGGCACCACGGCCCTGCGTCAACACATGCAGCGTCACCATCCGGTGGTCTGGGAGAAACGTGGCTCAGATGTGGTGGTCCATCCTGCCGCCGCAGCAGCAGCAGCGCCCAGTGGCACGCATGCCATTGCAGCCAGTCAAGGCTCCACCACCTCTGCAGAAGGGAGCTGCTTCTCTTTGACATCATCTCCCGGTCCAGATGCTCCTGCTCCTCGCTACTCATGGCGCCAGCAGTCGTTCAGCGAGGCGATTGCAAAGAGACAACAGTATGCGTCCAACCATCCTAAGGTGCAGCAGCTGACCGTGCTCCTGTCCAAGTTGTTGGTACTGCAGTCCCTCCCTTTCCAAATGGTGGACTCTGCACTGTTCAGAGAATTAATGGCTTGTGCCGAGCCGAGATGGAGAGTTCCAAGCCGTAATTTCTAGTGTTAAGCAATTACGTTGGCTATCGACATCGGGCGATAGTCGATAGTTGGCCACCATCGATAAGGTTTTTCGATAGTGAGCAGTCGATTATGAGCGATGACCATTAAAGTCTATAGGAGAGCAACAACACCTACATTCTTACACCCAAACAGGGCTGGAGAAGCTGGAATTAACAGCCACAACAGTCAAATGGATACCTGCTACATCTAAGGCACAACACTTAGGCTATAAAAGCCACAGAAAAAAAGTCACACACCATTCACTATATCTGTCTTGTACCACAACATGACCCTTAAACCTGCATCACCCACAAATTAAAAAGTGCCAGAAGGCAGTATTATTTGAACCATCATTTTTACTTGAACTGGACATTGAAAATCCCTGTCCCGG